>JAODGE020019150.1:0-15243 GCA_027574965.2 Ecitophya simulans
ATAGGGGTGGCGCCGACGTTGCTTCGTAAGCGTGACGATCGACGGAAGTTTTGAAGGTGTCAAACGTTAAAAATCGTCACTTAAGTAAAGCGCAAGTAAATTTTGTGCGCCGTGCGTCTTTGATTCGTCCTTACAGCTACGTTCGATTCTCGTAAACAACTGATAGCGACTCGTTTTCAGTGCAAAATGCACAGTTATAGATCACTTTTCTAACCCGTTAATATTCTTCATTTAGAAATTGTTTTACTAAATGGGTGTTGTAAATAATACTTTTAAACTCCAACAAGCGATTCAAAACTTATTGTTTCTAAGCTAGCAATCTCACAGACGAAAAACAACTCAATGAATTTATGGATAAATCGATAATTTATGAAAATAATTATCACCTATTAAATTTGAGATAACGCTGTCGTTTCTTTGCGAATCATGACAATAGAGAAGAGTTTTGTACGAACAAAACGTTAAAAATCGTTGTGAAATGTGATCGCGACATGCTAGCACGACGCGACGCAAACGACTTTAACTGCGATTGACTTAAGTAAAGCGACTCAATCGACTCACAGGTAAATTTTGTGCGCCCCGTGTCTTTGATTCGTCCTTACAGCTGCGCTCGATTCTCGTAAACCACTGATAGCGACTCCTCTTCAGTGCAAAACGCACAGTTTTAGAACTCTTTTCTAACCCGCTAATATTTTGCACTTAGAAATATTAAAATATTCGGGCAATTGTATTACTAAAACAGGGTTGTCAGAAACACCTTTAAACACGCCATTCAAAACTTATTGGTGCCAAGATAGGTGTGACTGACGAGAAATATCTCAAAAAATTTATAGATAAATTGATAATATATAAGAATCATGGTCTTACCTGTTAAATTGGGGATAGCACTGTCGTTTCTTCGTAATCATGATGATCGAGCAGAATTTTGAAGAGACGAAACGATTAAAATCGTTGCGGATTGTCTTCGCGACTTGCCAGCACAACGCGACGCGCACGACTGCGAGTGACTTAAGTAAAGTAACTCGAGCGAATCGCAGGTAAATTTTGTACGCCGCGCGTCCTTGATTCGTCCTTACCGCTGCGCCGCTTCTCGCAATCAACTGATAGCGACTCGTTTTCAGTGCAAAACGCACACTTCTAGAACTCTTTTCCACCTCGCTAATATTTTGCATTTGAAAATATGAATATATTACGGTAAGGCATTTTTCCAGTAATACTAGTCAACCGAGGAGCAGTTCAAAGACTTAATTTAATTAATAGATGAATTATTTTTGAAAAATTATTGTGATTATAGATTATTTTGAATGAAAAGTTAAATAAAGGTAAACTGCAACCATATACGGCAAGAACGTAAAAAATTTGAACCAAAGTTCAAATCTCGCCCGGTGCGCTGCTCGCGTGTTTATTTGCGCCTTTGTCCGTCTGTCGCCTGCCTGCCGAGGATAAGCGCCAGCGAGAAATGGAAAACTCGGCGGCGGGCGGCGGCAGACGGACAAAAACGCGCCGGAGGTGGTGCGCACGGTGCGCCGCCGTCGCCGCCGTCGAGGCGCGCGCCGCTCGCAATCACTTTTTCTTCCACTCCGTTGACCACCTCTCGCGTCGCCACGCCGTCCCGTGTCATTCCGATTGCAACGAACAAGCGAATTAATTGCGCCCGATAAAAACGCGCGCGCGTCGCGACTCTCTAATTAGCAGCGCGATATAATAAATTATATTACGAAGCGGAATGGCGTCGGATGCCAGCCCCGGGGACGTCGGCGGAAAGTTAGTTATGAATGTCCGTCCGTGCGGGCCGTGTCGAAACCGATGGTTAGACGTCCACCCCCCCAGAGCGCGAACGTTTTTCCCGCCTCGTTCGCCGCCCCCGCGTCCATGCGTGTCACTGCCAATTACGCGGCATCGACACAATCAACCGGTTTCGGGCGGCGAGGGCGAGCGCGCGCCGTCTGGCCCGCAATTAACAATTACACAAAGTTCGGGCGTTAACAGCGACAATTATTATTTCCACTCTTGGGAAACCAAGTTTGATTGGAAGTGCGCGCGGCGTCGGCTGATTGAGAAATCTTCCTTGCGAGAACCTCGAACTTAAGGCCAATATTTAGCTGAACTTTGGCATTTACTTGCTCGGGAAATTATTAATCGACTGAAGTGATGTTCGTGATAAACCATCGCAAATTTTGTCTGCACATTTTAGATGTGACAAATGACGTTAAAAGAAACAATTTTAAAATACATTAAGATCCACTATTTCATATTTGTGAAATTTTTTTCCAAAATTTTTCAAATTTGTATTGAAAAGTCCAAATAAATTAGTTATTAAGGTGAAATTTAACTAATATAGTAAATAATCATAAAAAGTTAAACGAAATCGAGTGACTCGTATGCGAGTCCGATGGAAACGCGAAAAGAAAGAAAATTGACACATTTTGCCGCAACTTTACCAAAGTTAAAGTAATCAAATGATTATCAAGAAGTTTTCACCAAAATATTGTCCGTATCTTTAAGAGCGCACAGTAAATTTATTAACACAAACCATAATGACAAATGGATAGCATTAAATAAAGCGACGTTCCTGACCACTTCATATATTTGCAACTCCACCACAACCAATTTTAATTGAGAACATAATAATCACGAGAAACGTAACAAAGCCAACTCCGATTTTCCCATACTAAACCTCGTCCATTATTCCGAACTGCCCAACTTCGCAGGCCCCTTAAACTACCGCCTTAAACATCACACTTTAAAGGTTATGTTAAGTCGACCCCTTCTAACCTTTATGTCCCATTGACGTATCGCCATTCTTTATTGGCAGTTAATGTTGCATGCACGCCGCCGCCATCCATCATCACGCGCTCGGCGGCGGCGGCGGCGGCGGGCCGAGCACCACTCGCGCGTCCTCCATCGACAATGCCGTCGCGCCCTCAAATGAGCGCACGGAATCAATCAATCTTGACGCACGACAAAAAAAAATACGAAAAAACCATCGAAACCACGGTCGTGCGAGGTTTCGCCAAAATCTCGCGCGACGAGACAGGAAATCACAGTGCAGGAACATAAATTAAACTCACAACAAGCGTCAACAAGCGGCGAAACACGCATTACAGTACGGACGGCCGTCGTTAAGTACTTCTCTTCAGGACGAAGCCGGCGAGCAGGACGAGCCCCATCGAGCCGAGGACGAACAGCGACGCCGGCAGGACGGCGTGACGACTCTCTTCGCAGTTGTCTACAAGGCAAAACACCGGATCTCGGATCAGTCGCCGCCCACCGCGTTCGACACGTCATGCGAACGAGTCACGGACAACCATCGCGCGCATGCATCGAAACACGTTAATGGGTTAAACTCTCATCACACAACCTCGCACTAGAACTAGATCGTAAGCCCACTAGAGAACTAAGATGCCAGCCAGGACGAACGAGTTATCGATCGATTAGTCGCTAATCGCGGGGCGGTCCCTTAGGGGGGGAGGGCGGACGTTTCGGCAAGCGATGCTGGGAATGACTGGTTAGATGGCGCTTGCGTTTCGCGACGTGTCGCACACTTACCGCAAACCTCGTCAAGCTTTGACATTGAGGGAAGCCCTAAAGAACCAACATTAAGTATCGCATCTGCCACCATCCGCCGCGAAGGTTATCAAGAGTGTGCCGTCGTGTCCAACGCGCAGGCCATACGTCCTACCCATAACCTCAAAATGTTTATGCTCCTGCGCAGCTGCAACTATACTCGAATCGAAAGTCGTTGATGGCTTTCGCGCAGGATAACGCAAAGTGTTCATAAAAAGCGTCGTGTGTGTGGATGTGTACGTGTAGAATTTGGAATAGTCGCTGCGAGCGAGGTGGCGGCGCGCGTCGCAACTTACCAAGACCGTCTTCTTCGTTCTCCTCGACCCATTCCAAGCACCGTGCGATCGCGAGCTTCCATCGGTCGTACTTTATGTCGCGTTCTGGAACAACAATGGCGTCGACTACGCGCTGCACGAAAACGACGGAGAGCGTGACCCAACTTACGATCCTGCGTGATCGTCGGCGAGAACGTGTCGCTCGGCACGGACTGCACGTTGTCCAGGTCCCACACCTCGACGCCGGGCGCGCCGCCGGCGGCGATCGCCGCCCCCAGCGCCGTCGTCTCGGCCATGTACGGCCGCACTGCGAACATCGTCCGCGTAAGCTAACGCGCACGCGCACGCCGTGTGTCGCACGTACCGACGGGAATGCCGCAGTAGTCCGCCTGGATCTGCATCAGGAGATCGTTGGCGGTCATGCCGCCGTCGACGAGCAGCTTGCTGAGCGGATAGCCGCAGTCCAGCGACATCGCCTCGAGGATGTCGCGCACCTGAAACACGACCGCCTCGATCGCCGCCTTGATGAAGTGCGCCGGCTTCGTTTCGTCCGTGAGGCCGCATATCACGCTGTGCCAACAAACAATTGTCGGCGTCTATCGGTAACTGAACGATGCCAACACACCCACCTGCGAGCGTCCTTGCGCCAGTACGGCGCGTACAGCCCGGAGAACGCCGGCACGAAGACCACTTCGCCGACGGCGTCGGCGTTGCGCGCGATCCGAGCGGAATCGGCGATGTTCGTCAGTATCTCGAGGTTGTCCCGGAGCCATTGCATGGCCACGCCGGCGATGGCGATGCTGCCTTCCAGCGCGTACACGGGGCGCTTGTTGGCGCCGAACTGATAGGCGACGGTCGTGAGAAGGCCGTGATTCGATTGAATTATCTGGAAACATCGTTCGCGCGTCACGCACGCCTCGCGCGGCAAATTCGGGCGCGCTCACCGCGTTTCCGGTGTTGTACAGCAGGAAGCATCCGGTGCCGTAGGTGCACTTCGCCTGGCTGACTTGAAAGCACATCTGGCCGACGAGGGCGGCCTGCTGGTCGCCTAGACACTGAATTGGTCGCCAGACGTCAGTACATTTATATCGGCGCTGTTTTACTGGATGCGTACGCCTGAGATGGGAATGCCTTTGATGACGGTCTCGCTCAAGTAGCCGTAGATCTCGGAGGAGCTGCGGATCACCGGCAGGATCTGCATGGGAATGTCGAAAATTTTGCACAGCTGCGGATCCCACTTCAACGTGTTGATGTTCATCAGCATCGTGCGCGACGCGTTCGTCACGTCCGTGACGTGGTAGCCGCCGTTTACGCCGCCGGTTAGGTTCTGCACGAATTTAGCAAAGCGTTCAAAATAGAAACATGTGTACGAAGGTCAGAAACATGCAAATGACTGGAAATAATTACCCAAATTAACCACGTGTCAATCGTCCCAAACAAACACCGCCCATCTCTGATGGCGTCCTTGACTGCCTGGACGTTGTCCATCATCCAACGGATTTTCAGCGCGCTGAAATATGTGC
The DNA here is from genome assembly GCA_027574965.2 of Ecitophya simulans. Lineage (NCBI taxonomy): Eukaryota > Metazoa > Arthropoda > Insecta > Coleoptera > Staphylinidae > Ecitophya > Ecitophya simulans. The sequence continues at coordinate 5,366 of JAODGE020019150.1, forward strand.
TCACCGGAAGGCCGCAGACGCCCTTCAGGAAGTTCTTGTTGCGCCGTCCGTTATTGAGAATTTTATCCACGGTGCTCGCGGTTCTCATATCCAGCCACACTTAAACATTCAGTGTTATTCCACGGAATACTAGCATTAAACAACTTCAAATTAGCCTCAAAGTTTTGATCGAAATACCTAGAGCGTTATATAACGGTTTGCCGGTCTGCGAATCCCATAAAACCGTTGTCTCCCTCTGATTAGTGATGCCAATGGCAACGATATCCTCCAGACTAATATCCAGCTTCTTCAGGTTGTCGCAGGTGACATCAATGGTTTCGACAACAGCACGCAGTATCTCCATGGGGTCCATTTCCACCCATCCTTCGTGTGGCGTGATGTGATTGAGCGACAATTGGTGGAAGGTCAACACTTCGGCGGTTTTCGCAGCGAATACCTAAATATATAACAATTACCATCAATGTTTACTGATTCCGTGAAGAAACACTTGCCAGAAATCGAGTGCTCGATGTTCCCTCATCGATGGACCCTATCAGAGGACCGAAACGTCCCTGTTTACTTTCCCCCATTGCGATGATTCGGCTGATTTTCCGTTCGTTTACTCACTGGTTAACTTAAGGCACGAATGCATATTTACGTTTTAAGTACGAGTCCCAAGTTATGGAGGTGTAAATGCGGTAATAAACTGTTATCGAAGGAGCGTCATTTCGAAGACTTAACGTGGGCTTTCTGCGCTCGGCGTTCTCAATGTCGAGAGCGTCGAGAAATACTTCATGAATATGTTTTTTAAATGCTTATTGCGGCGCTGATATCATCATATCAACAAACGAGTTTGACAAATGTGGGTTATGGTTATGCGCAGAGCGTTTAATACGGTTTATTTAGCGTTTTTAAAAGACGTTGAAATTTTAAAAAATATTGAAACATTTTAATTAATGATAAAGTGTTTAATGGTTTATATTAAAAAATTGATGTTTCGTTTAACAATTTCTTGTAAATATTAACTTCTTTGTTTCATTATGTATCTCATATATATTGTATATTATATTTATATTATGTTGTATAAATATATATTATATAGTATACAAATAAATTACTTATTATATATTACATAAATCTTATTTTATTAGTCAAGTTGCATTCATGTACGAATTGTAGGCAACGAATTTTAGTTCTTTTATCGCCATTTATGGCAGCACCTGTCAAGAAACAATAATGTTCATGGCGCCTAAAAATTTGAATGTTCAAAATGTACACAAATAACAGTTTGTACTAATTTATTTATAAATAATAATGAACGTAATAATCGTAGTTTAACACTTTAAAGACAATTTGTATTGTAATGCATTTTATTGTGAAGGATGACAACACCTGTCAAACATCAAAAGTTCACAATTTTTAAACATACACAGTGTTGCGACAAAAAATTTCCAACTTAAAAGTTTTATATGTAAAGCAAAAGTTACATTTATAATAATTATAATTTTTTTCTAACCAATTTAAGATGATTCACAAATTTCAAAAAATTCGTGTCACTTTTAAGTTCTTCGAACACTATGACTATTGTATAAAGAAGTTTTTCTGGTACAACAGAGAGCGCTGTTGATCGTAACTGTTGACGCGTTTAAATTTGGAACATTTGCAATATTTCAAAAGTTGTAAAGTTTCTTAAACAATAATTCATTTAAAGTAAAAGAAACATAGTAAATTAAAAAAGTTGTAACTATTTTTCTTAAAAAACAATAAAGAAATAATTGTCCAGGGCAGATAAACAAAGTGTCACAAAACAGGAAGCCACTAATCAAGGCTAATCTCTTGCGTCGCTCATTGCTGGCATTGAGACGCGAAACACGGCGAACAACAAACCGACACGATCGCCGACGCACAATGCGATAGAAAGCGGTTGCCGAGATGTGCATTCGAGTAGCGCGCGTCGCAAGATGGCGCCGCCGCCGCCGCCGCCGTCGGCCGGGGGCGGCGTGCGACGTGGGCGCGCGGTCCAGCGCGCGGCAGCAGCGCGCGCCAAATCGATATCGCGTCCGCGCGCCCGCTCGCCGTCTCCGTCGCGCCCGCCCCCGGGAGAGCAGCATCTCGCGCATCTCGCCGCGCGTCGCGAGATATTTATACCGCCGTGCGGCAGCATCCGCGAGCGTCTGGCGCGTGCATCCGCCTCATCTCGGCAGTTTCATCTCACACGCTCGACGTCGGAGACGCGCGGAAATTCTGCAAACCGTTCGGCGTTTCGGTTTGCGCGGTGCAACGCACGCGAATTGTGCGGAAGTGCTAAAAACGCCAGTGGACATGTGACGGGGGTGCGCGGTCGGGGGTGCGAGAGGACGAGATCACGAGCAGTCATCACGTAAGTGGCGCTTTATCGCGGGGCGGCGACGCGCCAAAGGGGGCGGAAGTTGATATTTAATGCTTCGGAAGATAGTCGTTTGTTGTGCGCGAGTGGAATTACTTGGCATGGCGGCAACTCCGTGCCCTTTGGCATTCAACATCTGCAAAACGTCACACCAATCAAGCTAAACCAACGCACAAACAATAAAACACTCAATATAACATTACTTAGTATTATTATTATTACTTATCGTTAGTAACTTGAAAAATTCTGTTGCAGAATGAGAATATCTACGGATTGAACAAGCTAAGCTGATAGGTCGCAAAATGTGGACGTCGCGCGTGTTAGGCACATTCGTCCTCCTGCTCTACGTGCTGTCGTCGACGTCGGCGTCGCGCGAAAAGTGGCGGCCGAAGAGGGCGGCGAGCAAGACGGACTTCAGCGCGCTGCGCAAGCGCCTCGGCGACGAGAAGCGCGCGGCGTCGCCGAAGGACGTGATGGCGGCGCATCCGCGCATGGAGCCGAACGCGACGTTCTTCGGCGACGTCGCCGTCCAGCAGAGCGCCGCCGACGTCGGCAGGCGCGCCGACGCCGCGCACCGGATGTACGCCGTGCGCCGAAATGGCGGCGCGCGTCTCGACGACGGCGCCGCGTGCGACTTCGACGCGGCGCCGTGCGCGTGGGCGTGGAAGCAGGACGTGCGCAACGGCTTCGTCGTCACGAACGGCCGCAACAACACGATCGCCGGCCCGCGCTACGACGCCGTGCACAACGACAGAGGTCAGTGATCGGTTTGTATTTGGCGCGCATTGTCATTGCGCGTGTTGTCGCTAGATGGCGCTGCGTGTGCATCGCAGTGGACGAAGTGGATTAAGTCGTCGTCGTCGCGTGCGACGTATTTTTAGCGAAGATTTGGTCGCGTCGCGTTTATTTCGAGCCGCGCGTCGTGCTTGGCTTTTTCGTGCGCGTTTATTTCTTCGTAATGCGACACGCGCACGATAGGCAACCAACGTGGCGCGCGAATGGCGAGCGGCGAGGTTGCAACCCGCATGGGGTTACGTCGCGTACGCACGCCGCCGCCGCCGCCGCCGCTCGGGGGCAGCGCTCGACGCGCACGCACGTCCGTCGCGTGATCAATCGCGGCGGCGCGCGGCCCCCGGCCGGTCGTCCTGGCAACGCGCGCAGCATCCTCGGCGAGCGGCGGCGGCGGCGGCGGCGGCGACGGCGGTGCATTGTCGCGACGCGACCGCGGAAATTCGACGAGGTGGCGCGGCAATTGACGAGGGGTGGTGGTGCACGACGCCGCGCTTGTTTTCGGCACGATGTTTATTAATTCGAGATTGTTTGCGCGCCGCCCCCCGCAGAACTAAGTGCTCTTCTTGACATGAAGTTCAAGTGTATCTAAGCAAACTGCACGCACCTCTGGGTACACACGTACAGGGTGCTTGTGCAAAAAATCACTAACCTATTTATTTCTATGTTGGTAATGTTAATTTGTAATTCAGTTTTGTTGATTTTGAATCGAAACAAGAATTAGTTTAATTTAATCGAATTGATTGTATTTGCTTAACATTTCGAATTTATCTTCCAATCAAAGCATTTTTATTACCATTTTATAGTCTGCAGTCTATTGTCTGCAAACTTTCAAACCTTTACAATTTTGATCAGAATTGTCTTTCTTTACGGTTTGTCCTAATAGCTGTTTCACGTTTACGATTACTCTATATATATATCAACCGTACCGTCAAATTTTATAATTTTTGGAGTTTCGCATAAATTATAAATGCTTGTACTTTTGACATTTTAAAATTGTTACAAATTTAGATGCATCAACAGTTACCACCAACAATGCCCTCTGTGGTACCACAAATTTTTTTTATGCAGTCCGAGTGTTTGAAGAACCTAAAAGTTAAACAGATCTTTAGAAGTTTGTCGATTATCTTAAATTTTTTAGAAAATAAATGATAATTTATATTATAATAATTATTTTTAATGTCATTTTAGCTTCATATATAAAACTTCGAATTTAGAAAATCCTAGTCGAAACACTGTGTATGTTCAAATAGTGCAAACTTTTGATGTTTGACAGGTGTTGTCAGCATTCGCGATAAATTGCATTAGAATGCAAAATGTGCCTAAAGTATTAAATTATAATTAAAACATGATTACATGCATTATTTATCTATTAATAAACTAGTAAAATCTATTGAACACTGTGTACATTTCGAACACCTCCGATGAATTTAGACGCAATGATTCAAACTCGCAATGTTATTGTATAGTGATTGTCAAATATTAACGACACTTTGTTTGGCACTCGACAAACATAGTTATTTCCTGCAATCGCTATAGAAAAAAAAAGAAAACGAAGAGGTTAGACTTTCTGATCTTGACTGACTTTGCTGCTACTGAATTATATGTTTCTTTGTTTGCGCGTTTTATATAAATTTTGAAGTTGTCATCTTTGTCGAGATGTCAAGGAAGCATCATTTTTTAAACTGATAAAATAACATTTTAAGTCGTTGTACGGGAAATTTAGAGAAAGGGAACATTATGATATTTAATTTTATTTTAATTGAAAAACAGTCTAAATAACGCCATTTGAACACGAACAAATTAATGTTTCAAACTGTGTCAAGGAGTAGGAGGGATGTTATTAGATGGCATCACTAAGCCATCAATAACCATAATAATTTTTTAATAACCCTATATTTTCTTCAATTTTGTTCTTTACGGAAGCTTTATTTATTTCTGCTTCTACTTTCTTTTATATCAGCTGATTTCAAATATTTGTTGCCTGGGAAATTTACGAACTCATTCATTTCAGGAGAATTTGGCGCGGGCGAATGTGCACTCGCTCGGTTATAAATAATGTCTACATTGGCACTATGATTTTAGAGCAAATTATGAATGAAGCGCGACTTCTATAAATACCATTCACCGCGCCGCTAGTGCTTTCACGCGTTAAACATTTAAAACCGCCACAATGACGACTTCTCCTATACGAGGAACGGTGTTTGGTGCAGCTTTCATGTTTGTAACGTGGACCGTTGATGCGTAGGAAACTTTCTCATGATTCGCCTCAATCCGAGGGAGGATACCTCCAGCAACTCGAACTCGAACTGGAACTGGACGATCACCAGTCCGATGTTCGAGCCGACGACGACCGACAAATGCAAGCTGCAGTTCCTCGTCTACCAGGAGAACATGAACGACAGCGTGATACGCATCGTCATGCACAACGTCACTCGCACGCAGGTGTTGATCGAACAACTCAATCGCAACGACTACTCGAAGTACGCGACTTCGCCTAAGTCGTTTCGGCACTTTTTATCGATTCCGATCGGTCATTTCGTCCTGCAGATGGGCGAAGTACGAGAAGTCCCTCGGCCGGATAACGCAAGAGTTCCAAATCTCGCTCGAGATCGAGACGGACGGTGCGGGCGCGCACGCCCGAGGCGCCATCGTCGCCTTCGACGACATCCGATTGGTCGGCTGCTACGTCGAGGACGACGCGACCGGCAACTCGTCCTGCACGAGCGGCCAGTTCCGGTGCGCCGGCGCGACCCCCTCGAAGTGCATCAACTACAGCCAGATCTGCGACATCGCCGCCGACTGCCCCAACGGCGACGACGAGGCGCAAAACTGCGGTAAGTGCTTGCTCACTGTTAAACCCGACCGAAAACCGGCACGTTTGTCGCGCAGACAAAATACCCTTCGGCGCGCGCTGCACCTTCGAGCAGGACTGGTGCGGCTGGTACAGCGCCGAGGGCAAGGCCCTCGAGTGGAAGCGCCACAACGGCGGCAACGACACCGCGCCGACGGCGGCGGCGGCCGTCGCCAAGAACCTCACCGGCCCCGGCATCGATCACACCTACGGCAACAGCACCGGTGAGCACCTCTCGGATAGATCGCACAATGTCTGCCGAGGACGTTGATCGAATTCCTCTGCCCCCGCCAACAGGCAAATACCTGCACGTCACCGTGGCGAACTCCAAAGACGCCGTGTTCGCCAGCACGGCGATGCTGAAGAGCGTCGTCTTCAACCCCCCGCCCAGGGTGCACGGCAACATCAGCTCGCCGTACTACAACTCGTGCACGGTGCGTCTCGGCAACGCCGCCGAACCCAACCTCGAATATAACCCGTGTTCCACGTACAGATCCGCTTCTATCTGCATCAGTCCGGCAACCACAAGAGCGGCATAATGCTGCAGGTGACCGAGCTCCGGCCGAAGGAGAACGTGTCCTTCGACCTGCTCTGGAGCTACAGGTCGTTCGTCGATCCGTGGAACCGACAGGTGGTAGTGATGCCGAACATCACGCACCAGTACTTCCTGCACTTCGACTTTCGCAAGGGCATACGCTACGTGGAGGACATCGCCATCGACGACTTCTCGCTGAGCCCCGAGTGCTTCGGGCTCAACGTGCCCGCGTCGGAACTGGGCGACTACAACTACTGGAATCCTGCGATCGATCACCCCAAGCCGCACAAGTCGTTCGAGAACGAGACCTGTGAGTCTTGGCTCCCCTTCGGTCGGGTCGTAACTTGTGGCGCTTGACGATGCGCGCGTTTCAGATTACGAGATACGAACGTGCAACGCGACCGGTCGATACGGCCCCGAGCAGGAGAACTGCACGGACGCCTACAACGGCACCGGCGTGCAGGTCCAAGTGATGACCGAGGTGGGCGTCAACGGCGTGCAGAAATGGACGGTGCCAGAGGGTGGCATCTATACGTAAGTTGGTTTCTAGAAATGTCTCGCCCCTGCAGACGGGCGTAATTCCCCGGTGTTATTGTCCACCCAGGTTCATTCTGTTCGGAGCCAGCGGAGGTAAAGGCAGCTCCAGGATGGGCTCCTCTCGCGGGGCGATGGCGCGCCTCGTCGTGGAGCTGCGCAAGGGCACCGAGCTGTACATGCTGATCGGGCAAGAGGGCACGAACGCGTGTCTGCGCAAACTGGGCCACAAGAGCGTCTCCTCGTGCCAGTTCGACAATCGCACGCTGATAACCGGCATACAGGGCATTCGCAATCTGTACATTTCCGACGGGGGCGGCGGCGGTGGCGGCGCGACGTTCCTCTTCATGCGCAAGAACGCCGCGCTGCTGCCGATCGCCGTCGCTGGAGGCGGCGGCGGATTGGGTTTGGGCAGGTTCATGGACACCGCCATGCAACACGGTCAGGCCATCAACCTCGAGAGGACGCCGACGGCGGGTGACATGATCGGTCGAGAGTGAGTGTCTGATCATCGCTGTAACTGTTAAAGAGTGCTGATAACCTGTTTTCAGTCCCGCCGGCTCCGGCGGTGGTTGGGAACCTCCCTCCCCGGGGACCGTCCCGCCCGAATTCGAATCGCGCCGCGGGCAGGCGCTGCTGTCGGGCGCGACGGGCGGCAAGGCGTGCTACAATTCGAAGGACGGCCGCGGCGACGGTGGTTTCGGCGGGGGCGGCGGCGGCTGCACGGGCGGCGGCGGCGGCGGCGGTTACGCCGGCGGCAACGGCGGACGCAACAACAGCAACGCCGGCGGTGGTTATTCCTACATAGATCCGCAACGCCCGCTCGTCGTCTTCTCCGAGGCCATGTCCGGATACCACGCGGGTCCCGGTCAGATCATGATCATTCCGGGCGTTCCCGGCTGCGACTGCGACTATCGCTGCGTGGCGTTGGATCCGCACAGATCGCAGGTGTCGTGCGTCTGCCCCCAAGGATGGAAGGTGGCGCAGAACGGCAAAACCTGTCTGGCGGTCGACATTGAAGATCCCTACCCCAGTTGGGTGTACGTCCTCGGTCTGATCATCCTCGTTTGCATGGCGGTCATCGGATGTTCCTGTTTCATAATGTGTAAGTTGCGTGCCTTTCTATAGATGACCCCAGAAGTGATTGATTTGGGGCGTGACTGCTTACAGATGGACGGTACAGACAGAACTTCGATGAGGCCCTGAGGAGGAAGATGATGTCCGGTCCTGATTTTCAACTGAATCGTCTGCGCATCGCCTCGGACAGTATGATGACCGAATATAACCCGAACTACGAATTTGGAGGCGTGGTGTACACCCTGAAGGACCTAAAAGACATACCCAGAGATCAATTGCGGCTGGTCAAGTAAGTTTCCTGCTCGTTTTGATGGCATGAAGTAACTCAAAATGATCGTCAATCGTTTAGAGCGCTTGGTCAAGGAGCCTTCGGTGAGGTGTACCAGGGTTTCTACCGGCAGCGCTCCGGCGACACCGTGGAAATGCCCGTCGCCGTGAAAACCCTCCCGGAGATGTCCACCAATCAGGCCGAGATGGACTTCCTGATGGAGGCGCTGATAATGTCGAAGTTTAACCACCCGAACATCGTGCACTTCATCGGCGTGTGCTTCGACAAGCATCCGCGTTTCATCGTGCTGGAACTGCTCGCCGGCGGCGATCTGAAGAACTTCCTGCGCGAATCGCGCCCCAAGCCGGAGCGCACCAGCACGCTCTCCATGAAGGACCTCGTGCTGATCGCCGTGGACGTCGCCAAGGGCTGCAAGTACCTCGAGGACAACCGCTTCATTCACCGTGACATCGCGGCGCGCAACTGCCTGCTGACGACGAAGGGTCCCGGCCGCGTGGTGAAGATCGCCGACTTCGGCATGTCGAGAGACATCTACCGCTCGGACTACTACCGCAAGGGCGGGAAGGCGATGCTGCCCATCAAGTGGATGCCGCCGGAGGCGTTCCTCGACGGCATCTTCACGAGCAAGACGGACGTGTGGAGCTACGGCGTGCTGCTGTGGGAGATCATGTCGATGGGCTACATGCCCTACACGGGCTGCGCCAACAGGGAGGTGATGCAGCTGGTCACGAGCGGCGGGCGCCTCGAGCCGCCGGCGAACTGTCCGGGGCCCGTCTACGGCATCATGACGCAGTGCTGGCATCCGAATCCCGAGCAGCGGCCGACGTTCGCGCTGATCCTCGAGCGGATGGGGTATTGCGCGCAGGACCCGCAGGTGATGAGCGCGCCCCTGCCGATCTTCAATCGGCCGCCGTCGCACGAACGCGACGCGACCGTCATGCGGCCCAACGGCGACCACGGGTGCCTGCAGGTGAGCCATTTGCGCGCGAATAATTGCGGGTGCTGCAACACCCGCCTGTTGTTTAGATGCCCCAGTCGACGGATTACCTCATCCCCAACAACATGGTGATCGGCAACCATTGCCGGATGATCGGTTCGTCGTCCTCCATTGACAAACTGCTTCCGGGCAGTCACGACGACAACTGGGAGACGTCCTTCGTCCTCCCTCAGTCGAAGTCCACGCAGCCTCTGCTGTCCGGTGGACAGGGGCATGCCGAACAGGAGAAGGTGAATTCCTCCACGACGACGGAGACGGAAAGCGGCACCACTGGTTCCGTAAGTTTTCCTGTTCACTTCACAGAACCAAAGAGTAATTTGTGTTTTGTGTTGCCCCAGGCTGAGAAACTGCTCTCCGACACAAAACACTCCCCCATATCATCGCCGATCCTCACCAAGAACGCCAACAACACCACGACGACGAACAACAACGCCAACC
>JAODGE020019182.1:0-11846 GCA_027574965.2 Ecitophya simulans
ATATTTCTATGTCGATAACGATATTTTCCAAATATATCGATTCGATATATACCGATGCATTTTTGCATTTCCGAGATCCATCCCTACCTCCGCCCGCGACCGACGCATCGACGCGACGAGTGGGAACGAGAAAGCGATCGGCGCGACGCGCGACGAAAGCCGCCGCGCTGTGTCTGGCCTCGTGCGTGCGTGCGCACAGCCGCCGAACGCGAAAACGGAACGCCGGCAGGTAGCGCGTACGCTTTGCTGTTTAGCTGATAATTAAGCATAGTAATTGAACGCGCTAGAAGCGCGACGCGCGGCGCGCTCGCTCCGACGCACTCTACGCGCGAGCTAATCAATTATTGTCCACCTAATTTTGCGAAGTTCAAGCTGCACGTGAATTCGCAGCGCAGCCTTATTTGAGCAGCGCGCGACGTTGCAAGGTCGTCGCTCACTCGCCGCTTAAACGTGCGGACAATTAAGCAGCTTATTTGGCTTATTGTTCGTTGCACGCGGCGCGTTTCGAGTTTCGAAAAGTTTCGTTACTCGTTTGTACAGAACTACGGAGGAACGTATTGTGCGCAAGTGCGTACACGACGTGAAAATGAGAAGAACGTGTTCGCGCCCGAGGTCCGTTTGATAGTGGCTTGGTGGCTCCGGCGATGTGCTGGAAATATAGCATACAGCGGGGTTGTTTAAATATTCCATTAGTTGTGATTGATGCAGGGAGCGGCGCGTAATGCGTCGGGAACGCTTGGGTGAGAGCGTCGGCGTACGCACGCCGAGACGGAATCGCGAGCGCGGCGCGTCGACGACCCGAGAGAGACGCCGCGCGTCCACCCACGGCGCGGCGACGCGCTGGCAACGTCGCGCCGCACGCTATAACAGTATAACCGATATTGCGGCCGCAGGAATGGAGGAGAATGACTCGGGTCAACTTCCCCGCGCCGCGCGGCACGCCCCACCTCGACGCGTCTCGCTCGCACGAACGCACGCTAATCGCGCAGCGCTACCAAGTTAGTCGATGCCGTCGACGCCGCTCTCTCGGAGCCGGAGCCGACGACGACGCGCTCACAGTAGCACGCGCGCTCTCCGAGGACACCGACGGTCTACCGGGCAACAACGCTCCTACGCTCTTTTGCGCCTTGTTAATCCAGTGCGATTGATACCGATCAGCCAGAGACGCTTAATGTTCGTGCGCCAGTGAAGGATATTCGCTTCTTATGTTTTCGTTCAAATGCTGGGATACACTTCCTATAGGTACATATCTGCAGATTAAAAAGTTTCATCAAAATTCTGGATTTACCTAAGGTCGCCGTCGACTTTGCGCAGCCGGACCCGAAATTCTGCCGACGACAAAACCAAAAGTTCGATAAACGTGCATCAGTCTTGGGATTATAAATCAAATTGTGTATCGTGTGCTAGCGTCAAACTTTTGCGAAAGTTGCGCGCCAGTTCGCCCGAAGTGCGCCCGGTCGAAAATTAATAAACGCCGATTCATGGACGTTCGCAAGTTATTCGCAGAGTGAATTTAAAAACGATTCGGCACGGTGGTGGTGGTGCACTGTAAGAGTCCATGTTTCATTTGGATAGTTAAATGCGAATGCGATTTTGTTGAAAATTTTCGTTGGATTTTTGGTTCTGTTTCTGCATTATTTCATTCGGCGTGCGAGCGTTTTCAGTTTGTGGACGTTGGCGTCTCTCCTAAGTTCGCGCGAGCTGCAAACGCAGGCGGATGAATAAACGAGAGCATGTCCATTTTCAGGGACTGGTCGCCCGCAGGCGCCACGGCCCAACAGCAACTCTCTGTCGTGACCACCGTGTGGGGTGTCACGTCGTCCAGCCAGTCGGGTCCGCACGGAGGCTTCGCCAGCGGCCCGGCGCATCCACCCACTAACTCCAACTATAAACAGCACGCTCCGACCTATCAGGCTGCTTATCGTCAGAACGGACCTGGGTGAGTGTCATTTACGTCGCATAAATTATTTCCATCGCGCGTCCTCGTGTTGAACGTCGATCAACTTCGAAGAAAGTTTAAAGAGAAAATCGTTACCGTTCGCGACTTTCAAACTCGCTCCGGACGCCATCTAGTGAGAAGCATTCGCGGCGGATTGTTCACACAATTACGAAAACATAGTAGCTATTTATCTGTGTAAACGACATTTATTTTAAGTTGGCGCGAGGTTGGTTGTTCGACGTGCTTAACCGCATAATCGCGTCCATGTGCATGACACCTATTGAAATCGGAATTTACTAAATTATACGTTACATAAACGATAAACATGTCGCGGTATTAATTGAAGACAATGAAGTTAAGCATTGCTCGAAATTGAAATTCGTACGCGGAACTAAGCGGTCTACGCCGATGGGCAATACATTCGAAAACTTGAAAAATTCGACGGTGCGACTAAACGAACAAAGCGGACATTAACGCGTATCTTTTCAACGATCAGTGCTCGACGCGTCTGCGTCGTGATGCATATTATATTGTGTGCATTTATTCCCGTCGAATGTTTTGTGTTCACGCGCATTTCGTTCGTAAAGTTCGTTGAGTTGTCGACGCGAGCATATGTCGGTTGTGCGTATGCTCAGGTACACCCAGCAAATGTGCGACCAATTAGGGGTGGTTTTGGTGGGTAACAAAGGTGACCTAGTCAGGGCCGTGAATAGGGTGGTCTCCGGCGCGCACCACGAGACGCAGCGTATCGATGAAAGGGATGGGAATAACAGACGGCACCACGAAATCAATACGAGGAGTGTGTACGTTGTGCACGCATTCTCGCCACTCCAATGCCCGCGCAGATATTCAGTCGTGACGCGGTAAAACCCGCACGAAAAAAAAACACATTCTGTCCGGGGCTGGGTCTGGCGTGTCGGCGCAGAAAGAGCGGAAGATTTCGAGCAACCGGCGCTTTTTCCACGTTTGCCTATATTCGTGCTGCCTGGGCTGCGTTATTAATTTCGACGACTTTCGACATTTGGCCAGCATTTGGACTCGTCCGGCCGAGGCGAGATTTGGTTCGGGCGACCGGCGTAACGGGAATTTCAAGGGTCGTCGCGGCACTTCCGAGAATCTCGAGCGCCCCAAGATCTGTACCGCCCTGGCGTATACCTGAATGCGGTGGCAAATACGCGCCAACCCTTGAAAGACTTTCCGCAGACGGCCAACACGTGCGCGTGCGCCTGCGTTTTGTAAATCAAATCGTACCTCTCTCGCTTCTCGTGGCGGCAATGTGCCGGAGCTTATTCGGGTGGGATTTTTTCGAGAAAAAGTGTACACATATTTCAGTCTATTATTATGCGCCCCCTGACATCGTGTCTAGCATACCTACCGCGTCTTGCCCGGCGCCCCCAATGGAAGCATAACTGGTGTTGTATTATTTGGTGTGCGCACAACATTGTCGTCTAACGTATTTTCAGCGCGGTTGGGAATTTAAAAGCGATGGCTGTGTGAACTCGGTTTTCGTCGCTGCGGCAAAGTCAAACAATACGCCCGCAAATAAAGGAAAATACGTACGCAGCGGCCGATGTTCGGGCGTTTTAGAGTCGAAACGTTGGCACGGTGAAATATTATAAATTCTCACTTGCGATGCAAGCAGAGCGTTTTATTAGTTCGTCACTTGCGCTGTTGTTCGGTGCAGCAGTCTATAAACGTATTAGTAAGCTATTTACGTATAAATATAGCGCCCGGCCGAAGGCAATAATTAGAAAATGAACTAAAATTAAACGGATTACATTGGCGCGCCTCCAAATAAATTTCATGTATTATGCAATACGCGCTTAGCTAATTATTTACGGTTGCGCGGGAGAGTTGTAGTAATATTTTGTCGTCGAATGCAATCGTTTTTCATTGCTGTGATTGGCTTGCAGAGTGGGCAATTATGGAGCGGCGGGCAGTGGAATGAACGGCACCGAAGGTGGCTACGGGGGCGGCAACGCTCTTTCAACCGCGGCGATGGTAGCGGCGGCGACGGCGACAGCGACGGCCACCGCCAGCGTGGTAGCGCTGCAAGATAACAGCCAGTTCGGCAATCAGCAGTACCAGCAGGGCTACCAGCAGCGAATGATGCCGATGAACGGCATGAATCCGATGAACAATATGAACCAAATGGCGAACATGGGCATGGGCGGCAATATGCATGGCAACATGATGGGCGGCGGGCAGATGCCAGGTGGTGGTGGTCAGATGGGGCCGAAGATGGGCATGCAGGGCGGCGGCGGTGGTCCCAATTCGATGTACCACCAGCAGCGTCGCATGACCCCGTACCCCTCGCAGGCGATGCACATGGCGCAGAAACGCGGCCAGCAGCAGCAGTCCTACCCGAACGGACCGTGTCCGACCATGAATCCTAGCTTTAATCCTAACGGTCAGTATCCTGCGTACGGCGCGCGGCAGCCCAGCTTCCAGAACCAGTATCCTGCCCAGCAGCCGATCGGGCCCACCGGCAACTTCGGCCCGGTGCGAGGCAACGGCAGCGTGAGGCAGAACACGCCGCCCTACGCGCAACAAGGACAGTATTTCGCCAACGGCAGCAACATGGGCCAGTTTCACGGAAACGGTGCGCAGTACATGAACGCCGCCGGCAATCAGCAGTACGCCAGCGGCGGCGGCCAGTTCCAGTCGGAGGTTGGAATGCGTAGCAATATGGGCAGCATGAATAGCATGAACGGCATGAACAACATGAACTCCATGAATAACATGAACAACATGAGTACCATGAATAACATGAGCAATATGAATAACATGAACTATCAGCACAGCCCCATACCTGGCAATCCGACGCCACCATTGACGCCGGCAAGTAGTATGCCCCCATACATCAGTCCAAACCCCGATGTTAAACCAAATTTCAACGATCTAAAACCACCTATACCAGTACAAAGTATGACCTGCCGAATCATATCTGCCACGTGGACAACTAATCACTAACCACCTCTTTCTTTTGCAGAAGATGATGAGTTAAGACTTACGTTCCCAGTGAGAGACGGAATCATTTTACCTCCGTTTAGACTAGAACACAATTTAGCTGTTAGTAATCACGTGTTCCAACTGAAACCGACCGTGCATCAGACGTTAATGTGGCGATCGGATCTGGAGCTCCAGTTGAAGTGCTTCCACCATGAAGACCGAGCGATGAACACCAACTGGCCGGCGTCGGTGCAGGTTTCAGTGAATGCGACGCCGCTTGTGATAGATCGCGGCGAGAACAAGACCTCGCACAAGCCTCTGTATCTTAAGGACGTCTGCCAGCCGGGCAGGAACACGATTCAGATCACTGTTTCTGCTTGTTGTTGCGTAAGTTGAACAGTCATGGCGATTGAGTATCAGAAATTAACTTTCCTCTCCCACACAGTCTCATCTATTCGTATTGCAATTGGTACATCGACCGAGCGTTCGTTCAGTATTACAAGGATTGTTGAGGAAGCGTTTGCTTACCGCCGATCACTGTATAGCGAAGATCAAACGCAACTTCAGCAATACGGGCAACAATTCCAGCCTCACGGACCGGGATCGCGACGCCATCGAGCAGACCGCTTTGAAAGTTTCCCTGAAATGCCCGATAACCTTCAAGCGCATCACCCTACCTGCGAGAGGGCACGAGTGCAAGCACATACAGTGCTTTGATCTCGAATCCTACCTTCAACTAAATTGTGAACGTGGATCATGGCGATGTCCCGTGTGCAAGTAAGTTAATATCACAGCAACATTATCATGCGCAACGAAACAAACACATACTTTCTTTCACAGCAAACCGGCGCAACTTGAAGGGCTCGAAGTTGATCAATACATGTGGGGCATTTTGAATACCCTGAACACCTCCGAAGTGGATGAGGTCACCATAGATAGCGCCGCTAATTGGAAGGCGGCCAAGTCGATTGGGGCGAACATCAAGGTAAATATTCAGCGCGTTACTCTAAATTGCATTATATTAAGCGTTGATTTTCTGCGCCAAATTAGATGGAAAACGAAGAGAGCGAATCCTGCGGGGCGAAGCACCGTCTTAACAAAGCGATGTCGCCGGGCAGCATGACGCTGCCGACGATGAACAATTGGGACATGTCCCAAGCGATGTCCCCGTACATCCCGCCCGACATGAACAGCATCGCGAGCGGTTCGATGATGAACAACGGACCGTCGTATAACAACTCACGAGGGAGTAACAGCTACGACTTCAATTCGAATCCCGGCAGCAACGAATACTCCGGCGCTAACGGACCACTCTCGCATTTGAGCGAATCTGTCAATAATCTTGATCCATTGAATGCCATGGAGAAATCCCTCAACGATCAGGTAATGTCGCGTTCGTTTTTGCGCATGAGCATATTGATCTTTTCCGATTGTGAATAGTACGACTAACTTTGTGCGTCGTTGTTTCTACGCAGATGCCGCACACACCTCATACACCTCATACGCCACACACACCGCACACACCTGGCGGCACTCCCGGTTCAGCGCACACACCAGGAACAGGCCCCCCGAGTGTTCCGCCCGCGACGAACAACGACCACCATAACAGCAGCAGCAGCAGCGGCAATGGCAGCGGAAACAACACGGACATCCCTGACATTCCGTCTGATCTTAACTTCGATCCGGCCGCTGTTATCGATGGCGAAGGCACCGGGCAGGAAGCTCTCAATGTAAGTGCTCATACTTATTGATCGTTACTCCCACGCGCTCAAATTGACATGCCCGAGCAATTCTTTATGATGTCCTTCCCGCTTTGCAGCTACTTCCTGATAGCGTGGATCCAATGGAACTTCTGTCATATTTGGACCCACCCGATCTAAACACGCCGCCTTCGAGCGGGAGCAGTGCGGGTCCCTCAAACACATCGACGAACGATGACATTCTGGCGTTGTTTGAGTAAGCAGTTCCTCGACAAAAATTGCCACTAATGTAGCCGGGCCTCTGAGCGGGAGCGGTTCATGAGTGAGTGAACAAAAGTGTGATAGAACATTAAAGTATAATGTGTTAATTATTGAAAAAGGTCTAAATCAAACTATTTTCACTGTATTATTTGTACATACCTACCTGCGAGAAGGGTATATATTATGTAAATTATATATAAACAAATTATACCTACATGAATTTAAACATTACGCTGCGCATTACTTCCACTCGTTTGGTACAAAAACAAATTAAATTAACGATGGCGATTTATTAGGCAGGAAGATTTTAATGCAATTTAAACGATTAGGCATAATCCATTGAGTACCAAGCGAAACGAAGTAGGGCGTTTGGGTTTAAAGGAATTTAAAATACGGCCAGTTTATAGAACTATTTAATGCGAATGAAATGAGCGGAGTCGATGACGAGCAGAATGCCTTGGCAAAACAACTGCGTGGAGGCAACGGTGAAATTAGATAGAGGAGTTGGAACCAAACAATCTAGTTCTTCTAGAGTCATTACTCATCTTTAATGTGCATAGGCTTCTAGGTATTATCTATCGTAAAGTTTGCTGCAATCTGCAATCAATTCCGTGAACCAAGTGCGACGCACACGCCCACACCTTCACATGACATACACACCATGATTAGATTACGATCGCATTTTACTTTGTGGAGAAGCATACTTGTAATTGTTGATAACTAATATTTAACCCCATGATAACAAGAGAATTGGACGTTTACTTCAGATAGAAAATAGTCATACATGTGGAACAGCAAATGTAGTGCAATCATGGCGTTAAATATGATGTCGCAAGCATTGAATGGACATCTTGACACGATGAAAACTAATGTACCAAATTGAATTTAGTGTATGTATGATAACATATGAAACCATGAATTATGTATAAAATAGTGCGCATCCACAATTATATGATAGTATATTTAAAAATTTATAATGAATATGAAAAACTCTGAGACTGTGATAAATAATATATTATTATATAAGATATAATTCACGTTTTATGTCATTTATATTAAGTTCAATGATAGTTGTAGTGAATCATATGACTCGAAGGATTTTGTTCCTCTTCAACTTCAAGTGGCATGAAAACTGTTTTTTCTTCAAGCGTTCCTTTTATGTAAACTAGTTTTGTGCGCGAGGAAGCTTCGCGCATCATTGGTGTTCAGTAAACCACGTGTTTTTCGCATATACTTGAAGAAAAAATGGTCGAAGAAGGTTGAACAACGCGTAGACTCGTGACTTGCTGGCGCGAAAGCTAAACGAATCTGGTACAAAAGTAATTCGAAGCAAAATCAATTCTTGTGTGCTGCGAAAATATATATTTTGGTTAAATCTGAGCCGATGCTTTTTTTTAAATTTAGTTTTACACGCGTTCACCATGTGTAATCATTAGTTTCCAGGGTCCAAGTTCCTATAGATGACGAAAAAGCTGAGTACATTTTATTTCAATTGGTTCACGTTGAATTTCACCCGTCGTACTGACTGCAACTTAAACGATTATTTCTTTATGTAATCCTGGTTCACTGGAATTGAACGATATTCTAAACTACATTGAATTTGGCGCGGATGGTTAAGATGACAGAAGTTAAAATGCAACATTTATTAAGCGAGAAACGAATGACTATATAATTGTTACTTATTCTTCAATGTGTACATAAAATTTATAAGTAACTCCTAAGAATCTCTCTGTAACGGACACAACAACAATTAAACACGAATTGAAAGGAAAATGTTTTTTGTAAAAAGTACATAATTGATAAATAGATGATAATGTTTGCCGCAATCCAGGTTTGCATTTCATTGTGCGATAAGGTCTCGCTTTGAATACTGTACGATTTAAAAGCCATTGGATGATTGCGTGATATTCAGTACAAAACGTTTCTTTGGCGTGCATTTTTAAACGCAAGCCTGGAAGCCATGATAATTAAAACACGACCGAAATAATCTTTTGTATAACCGTAGATAATTGAGGAATTATGCACAATAACAATAAACAATGTATGATTAACTGGACATTTATAACTGGAAGCGGGATATTTGCAGTTGCAGTTATACTTGCAGCGGGCAATTCGTAGTACTAAACAACGCAGTCAATAATAATAACAACTTGCGATAATGTTCATCATTATTTTGAAGAATACATTTGAGTGGACCCAGTCGCCGACGCAACACACATATTGAAATAGACCAAAACGCATATCAGTTCCATCTGTTTTCAAAATTATTTCGCCATTCATTTTGGTGTAGTGTAGAATATTTGGACCAAATGTAAATTGAAACCGTTGTCTTCTATTGGCGTTGTTTTTTATACGTTCTGCAGTGCAACAATGGTAATTTTATATTGTAATTGTTGCCAACACATTTGATGTAAATATTGTACATTTATTTAAGGAAATATACACGAAAACAAAACATTTGAGCTACATTATTTTTCAATATTTATCATTATAGATATTACCATTTGGATTTTCATGGGGTTTACAACAATGTATTCATAATTCTTATCAAATCTACGTTCTGCAAGTTCTATTGCGTGTGGATATTGATTACACGAATATAAAAACCTGCTTAAAATGACACATCGTTTCTTGCAAAATACTGAACATTAGTATTATTTCAAACTAGACATAAATAAATAGAAAACTATCTACTAAACACCTATATACATATTAAGTATTTGCAAAAACACATGATTATTTTTAATTATATTGATGCATCTTCAATGTGTTGTCTTTTTTAAGCTTCGTCAGCATTCTCCGTGTTTGATCACGGCGTAATCTGCAAAAGATGTAACTATTAGAGTAATAAATGGCATATAGGAGTTAGGAATACAAACATATTCCGGAAATGCAATTAGCCAGTTCGGCCATGCATCTATTGGAGAAGGTGAGTGCCATTCCAGAATCGTCCACTGCGCAGACAGGGTCCGAATCCATTTCACAATCTCTGCTGGAGCAAGGCATCGCGCCAGGAATGCCAATGGCTGGCGGGGCGGCAATTACAGATGTGACCAATAACCCTATAAATGCAATCAGTTAAATTCGAGATATCGTCACCATTCGCCGAACGCTTATTTTCAGTCGGCGATAAAAATTGCCTGCGATAAGAATGTATCGCGCTGCTGCTGGTGTCTGTTGTTGTACGAATTAAAAATAACGAAAATGTCGAATAAACGCACCACTACGGCAACACTGTTGTCGGGCGATATGTTCTAGATGATTTCAAGCGGGTAACATTGAAATTTGCGATAGCAATAATAATGAAAGTGATAACAAATTTCTGCTGCTTGTTCAGTCGTCATATTTAATGGCATATCGTTTTGGTATTGGTTGCACGCTCTGAAACACGCTTTTTGTCTAGCATTTGCTACTAGCTATTTGCTAACGTACTTACCAATGACAATCAACGATATTTTCAAATCCATTTTCGAATAGTAATTCTGCAATGGAACTAACAACGTAGTTTTCCTCGTACAGTGCAGCCGATGCGTACGTCAATCACGAATGCTTCGCAGAGTTCGCCAAACGAACGCACTACAAAAAATTGAACGAAAAGCGAGCACCGAATTTATTATGCTCGTCGTAGGCGTATGCGAATGTCGCGACACGTGACAGTCGAGCTTGTGGTTCCAAAGCCGAGAGGCGCGAAACAATTACTCGCTAATAAAACGTTGACCAAACTCGCTATATATTGATATGTGTGTTATTGGATGGCGAACGACGAAGTGCTCTCCCGCTCGATTATTAATACCCGGCACCGGACACATCAACCGATTCGCTATTGCAAGCTTTTAATTCAAACATACAGAATGTCGCAGAAACCGGATCATCTGCACTTCTTTGCAGACCAAATGCACATTGCTAATCTACTGCGGTACAATTACAGTAATAAATTACGAAACGTTCACTTTTGGAACAAACAATTCTTATTGAAAATGATTCATGAGAAAGAAGTAAGAATTGAAAACACGCAGTGTGTTTTCACAGTTATTGACGTAATATTAGGAATCAGATCAAGGATTGCGTTAATCAGACAGAGAGGAATAAGTTCAAAATGCAACAAAGCTAGTAATAAATTCATTGAGAATGACGAGGATGATTCTCATTTACTTTTTACTGGTGGAAGTTTATTAAAACGGCGTTCGCGCAATAATTGCGTCTGATTAAAACGCGACTGGGTGAGTCGAGACATTAATGCGTCTCTAATTGATCTTCCGACGACGAAAATTACATCGTTTGGGCGCATAAAAACATAACACGAACTTTTATTGCGAATAACCGACATGTTGATTCGGTAGTTATATTTAGTTCTTTTGAGACCAAAACCGCACGACAAATTCTAAGACGTAGTAAGACTTAACATGTGCTTGTAATACAAAATAACAAATTCCAAAGTTATACGCTACGCATTACGCAAACCGCTGATAAAATGACAATTACAACAAAATTCATAAGTGTGCGTATATCGCAAATATAAAATATGCAAAATTGAAAATGGTTTAAAAACAAATGGACTAATTTATTTGGGTTATCGAACAAAAAAAGTCTTCAAACCAACTCGCAAAAAGCATTGTGCTAGCATATACTGCGTACATAAATTGTCAGTGATTGTTAAGCAAACATTTATTTTTCTAATTCTCTATGGGTTCAATTCATGCAATTCGACGAATGATGTGATTACGTAAAATATTAACATTAGTGCATGGAGTGTTCTTAAAATTATATTATTTTCGGGTTTATTTGATCAAAAATCACTAATAAATAACTGCCTTTTTATATTCCCCCCGCATTTAATATTTTACGGTCATAACTAATAGTTATGTTGCTAGTAATATGTTCTGGTATCGGATACAAAATTAATTTAACCCATTGTACACCTTAGTAGATACTGTCAAATGTTTAATGTAAATCCCTTAACTCCATACAGCGATCAAACATTCTCGCCATTTAAC
>JAODGE020019223.1:0-11622 GCA_027574965.2 Ecitophya simulans
GTTCAGCTTGTCGGTGCACGGCATTCGCTTGCGCACAGCGCGGCAACGTATATATGCATATATAACCTCCCATTACTGCCTCTCCAGCCGTGCTGAAACCGTGAGCGAGTGAGGTGCTTGCGACTAATTATAGCGCATTCACTTGTGTGGAGGTTGTTGAAGAAGTTTTCGTTTTGTCGCCAGAAATGCCTTGTGGTGCTTTAGTTTTTGTCTTCATGGAGTACTGGCGATGGAGCGTTGTGTGTGTATGGCTTTTCTACCCCCTTTGCCCCTGTCCTCTCTTTCTGGTGCTGTCATATTGCTGTGATAGAGTTGTGGTGACTTCTGACGCTCTCTCTATGCCTTCTGATGTTGTTTGGTGTTTTCTAGTAAAAAAGGGTAATACAAGGAAAGGAACCTGAATTTGAGGATTTTTCTTCCCCTTTCTCTCTGTCTCCCTCTCTTCCTTTTATTGAAGAAAGTGACCGCAGTATTATCAACGAAAGCACGTAGGCTAACACGTATTACACACAGACGTATTATGTGTATATATATATATATATACATTTTCTAGCTTATACATACATATTCGTACAATAGTTAAGTTGCTATTATTAGTGAGAGTGAGGGGGTTCGTTTATTATTATTATTGTTTTTTTTTCTCTTTCGCGTATTAGTGTTTAAAAAGACTTCTTTTTGTGCTTAGTTGCGCGCTGAACAGTGTACGTGTACACGTGTGTGTCCATCACCAACGCATTGACCGATAGAGCGAAGAGGAGACTTGAAGAGTGGTTTGTGTCTCTACCGTTTTTTTTCTCTACATCTCTACTCTATTCACTTGTTGGCGGATAGAAAGACAGAGAGAGAGCAAAAGAGACTTCAGAGGTTTTCACAGGTGTGTCTGCCTGGAGGTCTGAGTGATCTTTTAGCAATCCTCTTCTTTTTGTATTGTGCAGACCATTCGTTCGGTCTGGCGCCTGCGTTCTTTTCCATTTTCAAGCTTGCATTATCTTTTTTTTAGTTTTAATTTCAGTACTCTGGTGCCTTCTCAGGTCCACGCGATTGTGCACCCACCATTATCACTAGAGGTGAGTGTGGGATCCCCAGGCATTGTGTTTATATATATATATTTGTCGATAACATTAAGGAAGAGAAAGACGAAAACGAATAGCACTTAAAAGATTTGCGCAAACACACACACAAACACCCTCCCCCCTCTTACCAGGGAGAGGGAATTACGCATTTGGTACGTTATACAAAGTATACATCGAGCATAACCCTTGAGGGGAAAGGTTTGACCAGCGAAATACTAAGAGCATTTATTATCATTATTACTACTGAGCTGTAGCGAAGATAGCTACACACACATATATATATATATATTCGTTGTTCATCGCGTTTATCCATAGGTAAATACAGTGATATTTTTGAAAACCAGAGAAAATTATGAGTAACAGGGCAACTATGAAGCAGGTCTCGCATTCCCACTCGAAGGATGAGCAAGCCAATGGCTTCTGCTCGGAGCCACAGCCGAGCTCCACCTTCAACACGACCAGCAGCAATGGCAACAGCAGCACGATTAGCTCAGATGCTCTGTGCGTGAGTGTCTCCAGGATGCAGAGCACAAAGATGCTAGAGGTCATTAAAGAGGCCATAAAGAACGATGCTGAACTGATCTCCGAGAAGCTGTTGGATTACATTGTCGAGCAAACCTCGATTGACTGCAAGGTTGGCTGGTGTTCGTCGAGGGAGATGTCGGACTGGGTGGTGAAGCAGCTGCGTGATCAGGTGGACATGGGGCAGGTGTGGACCAATTTGAAGGTTTTCACTATTGTGCATGATCTGCTGTGGCGCGGCTCGCAGTGCTTCGCGCTAAGCCTCCGTGAGACCGGACTCGCGATTATACAGTTTAACCACGTCATGGAAATAATGCAGAACACGCCTCAAAAGAATCTACGCGGTCGCCCGCTGCGCTGCACCCTCCTCGGGAAGACCTGCACCCCTTGCGGCTCCGTGAAAGGGTCGAAGTCACCATCCTCAGGAAGTGAGCTGATGTCTCCGTGCAGCGGTGATGCGAGGACCGAGCAGCGCTACATTGATTTTGTCCTAAGCTTTTTAGGCTACCTGGAGTCCCTGTGCGAGTATCGAGTGCGCCACCCCTCCGTGTTGATGTCACTGGGAAAGGTGGAGTCGCTGGAAACAACGGACATGTCCACGCTTAATGAAATGTGCAACGACACTTTCGAGCTCCTCAAGTGCATTGCGGTGAGTGCAACGGACATTCCCGGCTCACATCCGCTCTCCGTCTTCGCGGTGCGCAAGCGCTTGGCTGACGTTCAGCCCCTCAGCACCATCTGTGCCTACCTCCTCGTGCGGATGCTGCAGAACCTCTTCGACCGCTTCTCAAAATGCGGAGAGGATGTACAAGCAATGGCTGATTCTAACGAGCCCTACGAGAAGGTGTACAGCTTGCTGGTGGAGCACAAGAGGGTCACTGTGGAGCTATTTGGGCGATGGTACAACACCGTCTATCAATACGACCGCACTGTGCGTATGTTGCGCACCCACGCGCAGGAGGTGGAGGCGAACACGGGGAAAAAGGTGTCTGCAATTCGGCAGCTGCGCACGTTTCCCCCCCATGCGCTTCAGATGCTTCACGGGCATCTGAAGTGGCTGCGGGCGGAGGAGATTCCGAAGCCCGGGGATCTCTCTACCCAGACATCGATGATGGATTCCTTTTCTCATTATCCATCGACAGCGCTGAGTTTCGGCTCGGAGCCGCATAGTCTCAGCGAGCAGTCAAATGCCACAGCGGTGAACAAGCTGCTCGATGCGGGCAAGCAACGCCTGGTCGGGATTGAGAACGTTTGGATTACACAGATCACTGCGATGCTGTATTTCTTCGAGGACGGCGAGGCCCCCGCGGCGCTGGCGGAGTTGCGCGCCTCACTAGAGGGTACCTTGGCGAGTTTCATTAATGTCAATTCGATGGTGTTGCAGCTCCAGCAGCAGAGCATCGCCGAACTTTCCAGCCCCACCGCGGCTTTATCAGAGGGCACTCCAATTAGGCCGATGGACAAGGATCTCGGTATGGTGCCCATGTCCCCAGGATTATCGGAGAGTGAGATCGGGAAGACCTGCAAAAGCGGCGAGGCAGCGAGCGGGCCTAGCAGCCGCACTTATGTGATACGCCGGGATGTATCTGGAGGCATCACGCTCGAACCCCCAAGCGAGGAGAGGGCGGCATCGTTGTCCACCTTCTCCTCTTTACCTAGTGGTGGCGTGGGCAGCCGGGACAGCCACGTGATGCTCATGGATATGACTGAAGAGATGAAGCGCACTGAGGAATCGATTGAGGCGCTCCTGCAGGAGGAGGACGTTGTGATTATCTGCAATGAGCCATGTTCCTGCAATGACACCGTGAAAATGGCTGATCGCTTCCGCATTATGCGTGACAAGCCGCTTGGGTCGGGCGCTTACGGCTCTGTGTTTCGTGCCTGGGACGATGTCGCCGGGAGCTACCTTGCGGCCAAGGAAGTTTCACTGGACAGTGATGACGGTCACGTGGCCAGCGTGCGGAGGGCACTGAAGGAGTACACGGTCCTCACAAGTCTGAGTCACCCGAATGTGGTGCGCGTGGTTGCGTTCATGGTGGTGCAGAACACTGGCCGCATCTTCATGGAGTGGGTGCCGTTCGGCTCCATTCTTGAAGTGCTCCGGCTGAGCCCGAACGGCGCACTGCGAGAGTCGGTGGTGAGCCAGTACGCTCACGATGCCCTGTCGGGCTTGTGGTATCTTCACCAGCGCGGCGTCTTTCACCGAGACGTGAAGCCGGCAAATATGCTGCTCTCCGCGGAGGGACGCGTGAAGCTCACCGACTTTGGTACCAGTACACTCTCAGCGAGCTCTACGGTGGAGACGAGTGCGGTGACGGGTACTGTACCGTACATGGCGCCGGAGACGGTGCAGGGCTATTACTCCGCCGCGAGTGACATTTGGGCGCTTGGGTGCACAGTCCTGGAGATGATTACTGGCCGTATTCCCTGGACCGACTTGGAGACCAACGCCCTCCCTGATGGCGTGCCCCTGCTCTTTAAGATTGGCAGCCTGGATGACAAGTCTGATCGCTTGCACTCTCAGATAAAGGCTGGTGCTCCAGTGCCTGGGGGAAGCGGAGAGATCCTCTCGGAGGATCTAATCAACTTTCTCGATCTCGCACTCACCGTGGATCGGCGTAAGCGTTCCTCAGCGCAGCAGCTACTGCAGCACCCCTTCATCACCAAGCGTGCGGCATACCGCGTGCAACGCGAGCAAGCGATGAATCTCTTTAATCAGAGTAGCAGCACGATCCTCTCACCGCTCGCGATACCCCCACAGCCGTAAGACAAGCCCTCCTTCCTACCCCCTCTCTACCTTTTCACTCCATCTCTCTCTATGCCTCTTTCCGAATCTGCACGTCAGTGCGCAGTTGCCATCGCCCTTCGCGGGTTTCCTCACAAGTTGCCAGCTGACTAATTTTAATTGTTGTAATACGCCGCACCAGGTGAGTGCACGAGGAATGAAAGTGAGTGAGAGTGAGAGATTACTCCAGGCGTATTTATATAATGGGGTATATAAACAGAAGTCTAGCCTGACGACAGGTGACTAGTAGATATGTACCCCCCCCTCCCCAGCTGTGCAGCGTGATCTGTGCGAAATGGAGGGAGTGTGTGCGCGTGTATGTGTGTGTGTGTGTCATATCCCCCGGGCTCTACAATGTTCGCGTCACTCTACTGCCACTTATTATTGTTATATTAATTTTTTAAAGTCTCTGTGAATCTTCCATACACTCTCCTCTTCCCTCTCCCGTGACTGTTGCCACGACTTTAGGAACACAGAAAGGGAAACGAAACCCCACCCATGTCGTAGTTGTGGCAATCTGTGTGACAGTCATGAATATCTATCTCCCCCCTCTCTTTAGTTAATTTTGTTACCAGTAATCGAATGAGAAATAGGCAGTATGTAGGTACTGTACTGCTGCCTAACCGTTAATATTCTTTGCATTTTTTATGAAGTTGAAAGTGAGGAGTAATGTCAAAGAGCAGAAGAGTAGGCAAATCTGTATTTGTGCGTGTGTGTGCTTGTACATCTGCAAGTCTAAAAGGGCAGAGTGATGAAGCGGCCTTATCCGAAGTGACTCTGCAACGTATATATATATATATATCTGTGACTGTCATGCAGACACTGTTTCTGC
Organism: Ecitophya simulans; assembly: GCA_027574965.2. Classification (NCBI taxonomy): domain Eukaryota; kingdom Metazoa; phylum Arthropoda; class Insecta; order Coleoptera; family Staphylinidae; genus Ecitophya; species Ecitophya simulans. Next base: position 5,213 of record JAODGE020019223.1, read on the forward strand.
ACAGCTTGCGAGCGGTATAACGCTGTGTGTGTGTGAATGTGTGAATTCCACTCTGCATGCGTACGGCAGTCCCATTAGCTCATTATGTACCTATGTAAGTTGCTTTTCCCTTCACACCTTTCCCTCCTTACTTTCCGCTGCACTTGATGCATGTATATATATGTATGCATGTATATGTATATATACATGCATACATTTCTCTTTTTGAGGACACACCCGAAAGCGTGGAAGTGGCTTCCGAAAAGCGCTTTTTCTTCTTTTTTTTTTATGTGCGCACGTTAGTGATTTCCACTGGTGATAGTATTACTGCCTTCCTGACGGTGTGTGTGTGTGTGCTTGTTTTTCCGGGGGGTGGGGGGTGGGGCGGGGCGGAGGTGTGGTTGTCTTCGCCTCTACTCTGGGGGGGGGGGGCTCTCTCGTATGGTTCCTCCCTCTGTCCTTTCTCTCTCTCTTTCTCGTCCACAAGACGCACCCACGCAAGCTCATAGCAGATCGCAAAAAAGGCAAAAAAATGGAGAATGAACTGCAGTCTAACAAAACAAAAGGTCCCTTTCCTACCGCGGTCGTGATACCCGAATGTGGGAGAAGGACACGAAAAACAAGCAAGTGAGCAAGCGAGGCCGATGCGACAGCTACACTACTTATTATTACTATTACCACAGCTATTCAACGTCGACTGGGGGCTTCAAAAAAGGCACGAGACCCCACCCACCCCCAGCGACTCCCTCCCTCTCTCTCTTCCCCTCTTTCCACACACACATGCACTCCATTGATAGTTACTGCACAGACGTCTCCGACGAAGGCAGCAGGCACACCCACGTGCATACTGTTGCCTATGTCAGGTATTTTAGATGTGCTTCATTCGCTTTGGCCAGAGGCAGACAGGCCAGTGAGATACTGAATACTGCAGATACCCCAATACATATATATATATATATATAATATACGTACACACTTTTATACTAACTCCTTCCCTATGTTCCCTCTCTCCCCCCTTCTCTCTTCATCTTTCAAACGAGCGAAAAAAATAATAATAGCCACGCACGCGATAGCAAAGTAAGAAAAAGCAGTCAATACTCCTTATCTTTCTCTCTTCTTCTTTGCTTGCAGGTGCGCGTCCTCTCTCGCTTGCATGGAATACGAAAAAAAAGGTAATTTGCAATTGATTTCTAGCGAACTGATTCAATCGATTCAATCGACACACTAGAGAGGGAAAGAGGAGCGTGCAAACGTATATATATTTATACCTTCCCCCCCTCTCCCCTCTGTGTACTTCCTCGCTACTGAGGTTTCCCTCCTCTCTCCCTCATGGCGGACGTGGCTCTCTGTCACGAGGAGCTGGTTGAGCTGGAGGGCCAGCTGACTGCCCACCTTCGACAGATGGCGTCCTTGCAGGGGCCGGCCAGGCTGGAAGCATGCAGGGCAGCTCAGGCGCAGCTGGAGGGCATCGTAAAAGCGCACCAGCAGCTCCGCGTGGAGGTCCGCCTGATGGATGGGGTGGTGGACGCGGCGCTGCAGGAGCAGGTGGCGGCGCACACACGCACCGTAGCGCAACTCCAGCGAGGGGTCGCTGCGGCTACCGAGCGCGGGGTCGCACCGACATCCGGGGCGGGCGGCAGTGCCCCCAATGGCAGTACTCGCGGCGGCGTCAAGACGGCCGACAAATTCCAGCGTGGCGGCGACAGTGAGGCATTCAAGGCTACCGCTGCCGACGCAGGGACGTGGTCCCCCCGGGAGGGCGGGGCTGACCTGACTCAGGCGCGTGAGATGGCTATGCGCATTCAGGGAGTCCAGAAGGACACTATACAAAGCCTCGGTACCACGGAGCGCATCCTCAACGAGACTGAGGCCATTGGGGCGGATGCCCACACACAGCTGCAAATGCAGACGGAGCAGCTCAGAAACGCCAATGAGGATTTGGACGAGATGCATTCGGAGCTTGGACGTGCGGGCAAGGAGGTGAAGGCATTTATGCGGCGGATGGCGCGGGACCGCATTGTGATCGCGATGGTGATTGCGATTGTGGTATGTCTGGTTATTATAGTGGTCTTGGCGGTGATCAAGCACAAAAGGCGGTAGCCTGTGCTTGTGGGGGCGAGGAGGCGTAAATTCATTTCGGCTGTGTACGCTTTTTGCCCTCCCCCCTCCCCGCCCCGCCACGTGAAGGTCCGGCCACGAGGGCAGTCCAATTCAGCTGACCCCCACATCTACTTCTCCAGCGGGGGAGCCGCAGTTGTCAGGAGCGTATCGTCAGCAGCCACACAGTGTTTGCTCGTTTTTAAATATTTTTCGTTTGCGAACAGTGTGCTACGTGTATATTAGAACCAACCGCACATAAGAATAATAATCAGGTGGCTTCTTGCTGTCATTCGCTGCCTTCTTTTGTCCCCTCGGTGCGCGCTAAGGGGGGGCTCTGTCTATGTGTGTGTGTAGGGAGGGGGGGGGGGCGGAGAGTGTGTACACCCAAAGCAGCTCGTCTCCTTAGCATCTGCCTCCCCTCTGCTTGTCCTTCTTGGCCTTGAATCCAAGCAGCGGAAGGCACGCTCCTTGTCTCCCTCCCTCCGATCCCAACTACTGAAAACAGCAAACACGGTGTCCTTCTCCTTCGTTTTCTGTTTCTCTCCACCCTGTAGGTGCACACAAGGGATCTATGTAGAAGGAAAGCATACAACACGACAAACGAGCGAGAGATACATCATCCAGTACACAAAAGGAAGCCAAGGAAGAGAGAGAGTGGGATAGTACTCACACACACACACACGCCCTCTCTACGAGTGGAGGGAAAAATTAGAGAAGAAAACAAGAACGGAACAACAGTATGGGTCAAGCAGCATCCTACGCAAAGAGCTCTGTGAATGGGGCTCTGGAACAGATGAAACTCGCTCAGCAGGCCGAGGAGGATGAGGTGCTTGCCTCCTGTGGTTACACGCGCGTGCCTCGGTCTGCGGGCATCAGCAGCACGGTCACCCCATCCCTCTCTGACAGCTTCGGGCCATTGGTCTCTGTAACCCCGGAGTACTACTCTCTGGATGAGCTGCGTGCTACTCTTTCGTACCTGCCAGAGGCCCTGTGGATCAACCTTTACAATGCTCCACTCCTGTACCTCCTCGATGGCGACCACGACGGCAGCTTCAGCAAGCAGGACATTGCTGCCTTTGTGTTGTGGGCCATGTCCACCGTCCCTGCGATGACGGAGGCCGACCAGCTCGTGGAGGTTATCCAGGCCCACGCTGCCCTCCAGACGTGGCATCTGTGCCTCACTCGGGGCTACCAGGCCCGCAAAACTCCTGTCAGTCCACGACATCACCAACATCACCAGCGACAGACCAGTGGCATCACAGTTCCCACGACCACGAGCGCCACCGCGAGCGCGCCAAGCACCCCGGTGACCTCCTCCCTTTGGGGGTCCGCGAGCGCAGAGGAGAAGGCGGCGGCGGCGCTGCACATCGCGCGCTGGCTGCTGCTGCTTACTCAGGTGCAGGAGGAGCACCGCAGGGCAGATGAGGAGCGCCGACGGGCCCGGTGGCGGGCGCGGTGTGCCAGGGAGGCGGGCGGCTCGATGGAGTCACAGCGGCACCTTGCCACGTCATCACCACCCCAACAGACGGCGGAGGGCAGTAGAGGCGGGGCAGCCGCGCTGCCCTCCCGTGACGAGATGGACGGCCGCGGTGACCCGAACAACACTGCAGCCCCCCTTCTCTGCGGCGGGGACTCTGCGCCAGTGCCCCCCTCACCGTCTCCAGACCCATCCGCGGCAGCCCGGGAGGCGCAGCTCTCTCTGGTGCTGATGGATACCGCCCAGCACCACGCGCGTTTCGCCACCGCTCAGCTGCTGACCGTTGGCGCCGTAGAGGAGCTCTACGTGGACCTGGCCGTGGCGGAGAGTTACGGCATCCCCTTTTGGTCTTTCTGCCACCTTCTGCAGGGGGAGGCGGCCACGGAGGTGGAGGCCGCACTGGGCATGACACGCGCAGCCGCCACGCAGGAGTTGAGCTCTGCCAACGCGCTCGAGGAGGCTCGCTTCCGCGTGGCCCTGGAATCCTATCACACACACAATCGCCATGATGAGGAGGACAACGGTGGCGCAGGAGACCGCCACCTCGGCAGTGATGCCGGTGACGTCCTGGCGCCGGCAGCGCGTGTGATTGTGCCCTTCACGGTACCATGCGGAACTGTGCAGTCCTTCCTCTACTGCTTCTTCACCGCCTATTGGGATATGCTGGAGAACATGGGACTGCGGCCCCACGGCACCTTCGACAGGGACTTAGTCCGGCAGCCCACTCCGCCTCGTGCGACCAAGGCCTGAAGGATGGACAGGAATATGTGAAGTGTGAGTGTGAGCGTGTGGTGGTGGTTGGGGAGGGGGGGGGGGAGCCACAGCCGGCGCTTTCTATCTCTCCCATGCGCGCGGAAGCGGAGACACACACACACACACACACACACATACACCTATTTTGTGTACATGTATGTCTCTCTGTGTGTGTGTGTCTGCGAATTCCGGAATTATTATAGTTTCTACACCACAGCCCATTGTACCCTTTTCCCCCCCTTTGCTACCGCCAGAAATCACACACACACACACGCGCTGCCGATCACCCGACACACCTCATCTGCAACTGCGACACCGTGATATAGGCTCGACAACGCAAAGAACAGACGATGTGGCGCATACTTTCTCCTCCAACACGAAACAGTTTGTTTTGAAGTGGGGGGGGGGGGACGCATCCATCCATTTATTTTTTACAACTCGCACGTAGCGCCCACACATCTCTCTCTTTCTCCTTCTCTGCCCTGTCCTTCCACTCACCCATTCCCCCCCTCCACCAATGTACTTGGGGTGTCCGCAACACGTTTTATTCATCTGCGAGAAGCACGCGACACCACAAAGACCAAGCGGGACAACTAAGCCACCAAGGACGCGTATTTTTTTTTAATTATTACAGTACCTAAACACTCCATCGAGTAGGGATCCCGTTTTGATTCCGTGATTTCCCACATGGCTGCTCAGTGGTCCGCTGCTTTTGCTTGCAATGAGCTCGTTGCCCTCACAAAGCTGCCCGCTGAGATGCAGAAGGCCGCTGCGGCCGCTGTGGAGGCCTGCGCCCGGTCCTACTGCCCCTATTCTAACTTCTCTGTTGGCGCGGCCCTCCTGCATAAGGACAACTCCATCACGATGGGCTGCAACTATGAGAACTGCACGCTGCAGTCGTGCTGCGCGGAGAGGTGCGCGCTGGTGAAGGCCAATGTGGAGGGCCGTCGCACTGCAAAGGCGGTGGCGGTTTTCGGTAAGTCCACGAGGAGCGACCCCGCGCCCGAGAGCGTGTGCCCCCCCTGCGGTCTCTGCCGTCAGCTGCTGGTTGAACTGGCCGATCTCTCCGGCAACTATGACTCCTTCGAGGTCATCCTCGTCTCTGGAGACAAGGGGCGCGCCAATGTGATACGACTGGCGGAGCTCATTCCACACAAGTTTGGCCCCTCCGACATCGGCATGGACGTGAGCAAGCTCGCGCAGTGAGGGGGGCGCATCGAGTCAGCCAGACAATAACAAGAGGAAACAAGACTCTCAAGTGTCAAATATGCAGTAGCGGCGGTAGAGAAGCTGCCCTGTATATATGAGAGAGAACAGCAGTGGTGAATGGAGACATGAACACATGAGACACTCATGAAATGGGTAGTGAGAAAGTGAAAGTTAGAGGTCCTGACAGAACGGTTCCCAGTGATTGGGGAGTGGTGAGGTTTGGGTGAAGTCACGCCAGAGTAATTGGGCCTGCTGCTGCACTGGCATTCATGCAGATACCGCTGTCTCCGCGGCACGCGGCAGTGTGTAGCCAGCAAACTCGTGGACAGCGCGGGACTGCCACTCCCCACTCTCGGTCCCCATCCTCCTTCTCTTCGTTCTCCTTATTGGGCGTTGTGATTTCATACAATAGGGATCAGGCTTCCTTCCTCTTTCGCATGCCCACACACACTCTCTTCCTCACACACACACACACAGTCCTGCTCTTTACCCTCATCTTATTTTTTTATTCTGAGCCACATCGTCAGTGTGAGGGCGCAGCGCTATGTCCCTGCACGACCGCCAGTGCTGGTGGGGTGGGGGGCGAGCGGAAGAGTGTGGTCCTCGTCCCTCTTGGCCCCCACCCCTCCCACACACCCTTCAAAAAAAAAAAATGAACATTAAGAGGGCCATCTCTACCATTACCGATTGTTATTGAGTCGCAGTTTTCCCACTGCGCCAATCCCCCTCCCCCTTTTTCGTAATGTGTGCTTGCTATGTGGATGTGTCTGCGTGCTCCATGTCAATGATAGGACACCTCCCCTCCCCCCCTCTTCTCTGCCTCTGGCGCGCGCCCTGCCTTCTCTCTCCTGTCTCCGTCCTGTTGGCGCGCCCCCGCCCCCCCCCCCCCCCC
>JAODGE020019261.1:0-14412 GCA_027574965.2 Ecitophya simulans
AAATTGCGACACGTGTTAATCCAACTAGCGGTGCAAGGTTTTTCCCTATCGTTGTGTGCTATAAATAACCACAAAACAACATAAATAAAAAACGAAAACGAAGGCAGATGATAACATTAATTGATCTGTGAGACACATTGTGTTTAGTTCAATTGCGTTTCGTTTAGTTCTCAAAGTGATAGTGTGATAGCAATCGTGAGATAGTTTTAATGGCCATGCGCTCTCTTTGTCTCACAATACTTTTTTCTTCACTATTCGCTAACATCTATTCGGTGTAGTGTTTTTCCTAACTTCGCATTATCTCAAACTCCTCTTCCCTATTTCCGAAGATTCGTATTTTCTTTGTATCTACGCTTTGTATTTTCGCTATCAATTTTTTCTCGAAGAATTCGTTTTCTTGCAATCGCATTTGGCGGCTTTTTCAATAATTTCTTCCTTTTCCTCTTGGCGGGCAAATTACGGTCTCTTTTGATGCAGTCTCGGCAACATTTGGATCAACATCGGAGAAGAATGTGAGCGAGAATGGGAATGAAAATGCGATTACAAGTGCGATTACGATTTTTCTTTCTTTTGCGCTTGAGTGAAACGATATGAAGGAGTCGGCTTTCAGAGAAAGAAGAAAAAAATCGCATGGCGTGCATAATGCAAGGCAATCAAAAAACGATTCAGTTACGATTCGTGTTTCTGAGATGAATATTAATAAATAAAAAATAAATAATAAACTTTTAGTTGATTGAAAGTAATTTTTCGATGTAACAATATTTTAGACTTATTTTACTATGAATTGTGTTAAGAGTGCCTGAAATTTATTTATTTTCTCACGCGAGCGCTAAGCCAAAAAACACGAATTAAATTTATGCGGCACATCGTAAATATGTAGCCCACCCAAGTGCTTGATTTATCTGTTTCGCGTTGCTGCGTATTTCTCACATTTTCGCATTTTCCGCTTCCCTCACGCAGGCTCTTTCTTCGAATGGTTATACAATTTCCGCTCATATTTTCGCAGATCATGTTGAAGTAAACCTAAAAATTAAATATACACAAATATTCCATGTTTAAAAATGGCCTAAAGTATGTTTCAAAAATCGTTAGGAACATTAGAATGACATGTAACCACCACAACGATCCTTTAACAACACCCCACGACACAAGAGGACAGATTAATCCGTCCCGTGAGGGAGTTGTGAATGTAACATCCTCGCATCCCCAAAACTTGCAACCAAAACCCCATTAATATGATCTTTCTACCATAGCGAGGGTGAAATATCACACCTTATAGATTCGTTCCCATCACAGTTCAAAGATGAATACGCTTCGGGAAAAAGCAAAATAGAATGTACGCTTGTTTCTGATGATACGTAGTAATTACAACCAAGCCCTAAACATGTATTCACGCGATCACCCAGTGTGTGGAATTTCGATATTCATCTACGCTGTCGCCCCATTAGTGGAGCGGCTCGATATTAATCATGCCGTCAAGAGGATTGCGGGCCGTGAAACGCGAAAATGTCGAGCGATCGTGATTTGTAATTAATGCAACGAATGCCTAGGATTATGTACGGGTGATAAACCCGAAGCGAACACCTGAGCGCCGACCTAAAATTTTGTAAGTATCAGTTTCGAAATAAATTATTACCGGGGAAATTTAATGGAATCTAGCGAGCTAATTGTGCAATTTCTCAAGCAACACCGCGCCACGCTTGATTTAGCAAATAACTCAGGGTTTTTCCTCGCAACACAGCGTCTGTTGAGGCAATAATAACAACCGTTCGTGGAATAAATAACATAGCATTCATAAAAACGCCTAACCGTGTGTGAAAATTTAATAAAACATTATCAAGTCGCGCGGCGTGTTGATGCGCAGAGTGAAACCTCTTGACGTTGTCGCTTTCCTCTCGCTTCTAAAAGATCGCGTTTCCCCGTTGAATGCCTTCCGTAACTGGAAATTTACGCAAGGCGAGACGTAAACGAATGAAACGGATGCACGCATCGTTGCGGCCAGCCTATATCTAGAGGAATGTGGCGCAAAGCGGTGGAACGTCGCAATATTGCATTATCTCGGGTCGCCGGGGGTGTTCGTGGCGTTTACGATATGATGCACGAATTTCGAACGGAATCGACGACGCGCCCTCCGCCTGCCGCGCCCCTCAATGGGAGCGAAGTAGGATTTGCAAAAGGAAGCAGAACTACCCACCATAAACCATAAACAACCGCAAGGAGCAGCGCTGCGGTTGCGGGAATGTCTAAAATGCCTAAAAACGCCAAAACACTGGGCGCAACGACGCCGAGGAATAATGCGCGAAAGCATCGGGCGAACCATAACTGGGAAATGTCATCATTGCAAGATTTGCACATGATGCCCGTTTATTCCATTTTGTTACGGTTCATTCCCCTAGAGGCAAACCTAACCTAGAAACGTGACTGGGAATGATTGCGACGATGCGGAATATGCTTTTGATGATATTTACTTTCCTCAACCCTTACAATCATCCTGTCACATTAAAGTTTTTCTGTACTAGTGAAGAGCCCAATGTTTAGTATGCAGGAAACAATTTTCAACGGCATCAGGGATGTTCTCGCCAAGATCATTTGCAAACCATGCTTATAGGGTGATACCTCCCTTCAGTCCAGCGTTGCGGTCCTTTTGTCTTTTCACCCTTCGTCCATGCATGTGTTGCGCGTTGTAACGACGCCGCCACATTTCACCACATCGCTAACTGAATACTCAAATATGTACAATGCCGCCCCCCTCGCCCAGAACCTGGCTGGTTCAACTTCCTACCCGCCTCCCTCACGCCTTCCACAAAACACTATGTCTAAAAGGGTCTCCGAAAAGACTAAATATCACCACACCGCTCAACACATCCCCGAACACTTGCCGCGGATGTTATCTGCATCTACGCGTGCCCGCTTTCTCCATATCGTCGTTCTAGCGGGTGGTGGTCGCGATCATAGTCAGCCGAAATTTCTATCCCAATTTAGCCGCGTCTCGTGAAAATTAGCATTTTCATAACGATAGCAATTGCTCGGATCAAATTGTGCGGCAGTTCGGCACCTAATCGCTTTTAATGATATCTCCCGAAACACCAAAGGGACAAAATAACACGACGCGACGATGGGGTGATGAAAGGCCTAATAGACTCTAAAGCGTTAAGCGTAATAAATGATGCAAAGTTTCGGGGAAAACTGAGAGCAGTCAAAAGTCCTTTCAGACTTTTCGATAATGTTAAAAATGCAAAGGTGTTGCCACGATCGATTAATCATACGCCGTCTGCACAATATTTGGAATATTTAAAAATCCATATTTAATCTCTTTAGGCCCTTCGAGTTTTTCACAACCTGGTCCCACATCGATGTCGAGTATGACATTTTCAAATATAATTCTGGTAATTTTAAAGTGCCACTCGTAATCGTGAAGATTATAAACTTTATGACTCATAAACATTTCGCGTTCGGCCCCCTGAAAAAGTATTTTAATCCGTTTATTATGCCCGCCATGATTCAACTTTAATATAAAGCGGACGTTTAATATCTCCGGCTCGTTTTCGACCGGATAATTCGCTTTCATTTTCCTAGACGCTCGCATGCTCTTCAATGCCTCTTCAAATCCACGCCAAGTTGCTTTTGCTCCAAGTAAAATTTGCAATTTTCCCAGGCAAACATTCAAGAGTGGACTTGACTCACAGGAGATTTCTAGTAAATTGAACCAATTTATTCAGACTCGTTGCGCACTTGAGCCTTCAATAATAATATTTAGTTAAAAACACCTTTAAATCCATTATTCTCTTGGAAAGTGACTTATAAATATGTATAATTTAATAATTGAGTTAATTAATTACGATTCGAAGCATTTCTTACGTTCGCGAAGAAGAAAAACTGGTTAGCGTTGATTGATGAAGATTGAAGCTTACCTGTAACAATAATAAACGATCATTAGAGCTCGCTATAGGCAGCTAAAAGCTAGAAATTTAATTAGTTTCGCTGTTAATTAAGTTGTGACTATAATTCGCTCTAACTTGGACGAGAACAAGCGCAAGAAGTTAATTTATCGAATTGATTAAACGAGAACTGGTTTTATTCAATTTCCTATACGTCGAGAATTAAAAATATTTACACCTAGAAGTTGTATAATTTTTCATTGCAATGGTATTTTCCGATAATTGCATAAACACAAGAAACACAAACTGTGATAAACTGGAGTGATACGAAGGTTTATAGCTAGGCGTGCAATCGGATCGAACAGTTAAATGAATTAGAATATCTGTATTTCTAGGAAAATCTCGATTTTATTGTGTCTTTACGACATCGTCGTCGCTTGCCGTTCGTCGACAGTCACAAATCCTGCATTATCGGATTCAATGGATTAATAAATATTTGAATATCACACCGGTTGAATATCACAGCTGCCGGACGAGAAGCCGAAGTTAAACGAACGCATAATGAAATGCTCATTACGCGCGTCCGGTTTTATTACACTTTAGCTGGTCTAGAAACGTTTTATTGCGATAATTTAACGACAATCGGCGTCGTGTCCGGAGCCACGTCGAAAGTTTATTGTAAACACTAATTGTGCGATGCCAATAATTAAATTGCATGGGATGTTAAAATTATGCAAATGATAGGTGAAGTAACATGCGCCACCTAACGACGAAAAGCTATGTTTAATAAGGATCGTCGAAAACTCTCGTCTCTCACCTTTTACTTTTCTTCCTCCTCTTCACTCTACAATAATTCCCTTTGAGCGACTTCTTGCCATCGCCCCACGTGGCATTCGCGAAAACGTTGTCATCCTTAGGAAAATTGGGAGTCACCACACTTGTGCACACAACATCCACCGAGTGATACGGTGTGATGTCTAAGGTTTTCACGGATTTGCCCGCGCTTGCAATCACTTCGCCCTCCTCGCGACTAGACCGTAAAATATTGCGTATCTCGTCCAGATCTTTCGTAAACTTTCTCACTGTGTCGTCGATGTCTTTCAGTTTTGACTTGACGCCGTTGTCCACTTTGTACTCGTCGAACCTCATTGCACTCTTGCTCTTCTGAATAGGAATCGAGTTGGGCATCGAGATCGGGGGAGACGCAGACAGGGGATCTCTATGATTGTGACCCAGACTCGACTTACGTTTCATGTTTTCTTCGGTGGAGTGATGAAGTGACTGAGAACGCGCGCGCAATCGCGAAATGACAGGCTGCGACTGGTTTTGAACAGGAATCGAATTGTTCGTCGTCGCGCTGATGCTCTGCGGTCGCGGCGTGATTTTAGGCTTGGGTTTGACTTGCGGACGGATTTTCGCATTCGAGCTGGCTTTCGATGTGTTCCCGATCAAACAATGTCGGTCTTCTGGGCCTTCGGGCCTCTGATGGATGTTGTCGAAGAAACGGATTTTGTCCTTGAAGTTGAGGCTGGCGTGGGTTTGCACCGCCATTGTTTCTAGGTTCCTAGGATGAATGATACAGAAGCGGCGCGAGGAGACGTTTCATTTTGACCGGCGCACGAAACACGCGTTGACTTACGACTGACTGAAGGAGTGTGCGTAGTGTAGGTTAGTTTCCGACCTTAGGAAAGAGCCACACGTGACTCGCGGTAGCGTCAGCGTTATCACACCAAATGCTACGAGTCGCCGGCGTTGATAAACAGATCGAAGCACGCGGCGCTGGCACCGCACTCGTTGTTTACGCCTTGCGGCGGCGCGTCCGATGCGACCGCTCCGCGACGCGATCGAGAGACGTTCCTAATCGCGTCTGTCGTCTATTGTCGCAGTGTCGCACCGCTCGCATTGTGTTTGCGCTTTTACGAGATAGCACAATCTCTAGCTTCCATTCGTCCGAGCGCACTCATGGCCAATAACTCCGCGCATGTCGGCGTCACTCAATCGCTCACAATCAGTCACTGATTTTCAGGTTAACACACTACACCACTCGACTTATCCTCACATCGCGAAGCGAAACACTCGCTGCACTTGCGACGTTTGTAATGATTTTAATGTTTAACGCGGCGGAGCCAATCCGCGGCTTTCGAAGAGCAGCCTGCGGACTCCGCTTCGACGTTCGCGCTCCGCCGTACGTTTGTCGCGTTTGGACAGTTTATAAAGTTTGTGTGGTTTGTAGCGGAGCGTTGCGGCCGTTCGCCGACTTGGAGGGATAAGGTGGCACGGCTGGAACCTTCCTGCCACTCGCCGTCGCGTCGGTGGGTAATGAAGGCACAACGGTGTGTAACGTACGCGCTCGGACGAAAATGAGTCATTTAATCGATTTCCTCGGCGAATCCGCGTGAGTCGCGATAGGTGTACGTGAGTGCAATAACCGATGTTAGCTACGAACGTATTGTACGAAAACGTTGAAATACAACGAACGCAGAACACAATATAACGCTTCCCGTGGACTAGTTGCATACAATTAATGACTATTTGCAATGTCGCAGATTGATCAAACCTCTGCATCAATAAATTAAACTAATTTTTTACGAAAAAAATATTTATAACGGCTTAATAATTTAATTGCCGGCTGTATAATCATTCGCATTATATAAATATATTAGTTGCACATAATTAATAAATATTTACCATTAATATGCTTCCTAGCAATTTTCTACAAAAAATGTATAACGGCTCAATAATTTAATTTCCGACTGCATCATCATTTACAATAATAACAATTTATTAGTTTCACATAACTAATAACTATTTACCATGTCGCAGATTTATTGTAACTTGCAATATCTAGATCAAACCTCTGCATCAATAAAGTAAAATTATTCCAAACAATTTTTTTTACAAAAAAAAAATATTTATAACGGCTCAATTAATTAATTTCCGGCTGTATCAGCATTGGCAATATCTATTTATTCGGTGCACACAATTAATAAATATTTACTCTGTCACAGCAATGGCCAATAATTCGATCAAAACTTTCTTCTGTAAGCTCAAAAACTGAAATTAAAGTATACGATATAAATAAATGCCCGGCTGTGTCGTCCTCCCTCCTCCTCCCCTCTCTCAATTAATTAATATCAATTTAGATCCTCTGCAATTGAAGTGTACTTATTCACACAAACAATTGCCGCAGTGGTGCATAACTGCCAACGCAGCATTACTGCAATTTAGTAAATTTATAATTGCACAATTTCATTTCGTGTCAATTCATTGACTGTTGTCGACCGCGCGACGAGCGTCGACTGCAGACGTGCAGACGTAAATTGTTTGCCGGAGCGACAACAAAGAAACAAAGACCGGCGATTTTAATGGCCGCCACTCGGCATGACTACCAAACTGCTCAATAGTCAGTCAAAACATTAAACACTCCTTCGCTGATTGCGATTGCAATTCAGGCGGCGATTCCGATAGGCTTTCGGATAAGTAAGCCGAGCAAGCGCGAATGCGAAACAAAAGTCCAACTTTAATTTACGACTGCGCATAAGCAGAGCATGTTTATGCAGGCGAAAGTTCGATGATTCGTTTTGTTTGAAAACGGCAAATCACAGCCAGATACCCTGTCTGATACGTATCATCACTTTAGTTTAATTTTAACACGATTAATTGCCACCTTAAACCAAGTTTCGATTGTTTAGTCTCCCTATTTATATCTTAACACTGAACTTATGATTGTGATTATTAATTGAGTTATTGCGCTGCCGTCACGTCGGCGTCGGCGTCGTGCGCAGTTCGCTTCTACAATAATTATAATTAGCGTCTCGCCAGCGAGACGCACACGAGTTCTAATTTAACGCAGCCGCGATTTGTTCGCGTTTCTTGGTCGCTAATTCCGCGCCTCTCGCGTTTTCCACGTTTTTATGTCACCGAATGAATGTAATCGCGTGACTCGCCGATTGCTACTGACGCTCGACGTCGCGACGTAACCGAGCGCAATGAAACGCACTTCGCGTGTGTGTATAAAACAAAATAAATAAATGCGTGCACATACAATGTATACGAAGTATATAGCTAACGAGCAAGTAGTGCCGGCTAGCGAGGAGAGGCGACGGCGGCGAAGCAGGCGCTGCACATGCGCACCATGCAGGTCCGCTAGGACGGGTGCAAGTAGGAAGGCTTAATGCGAAATGCATACATTGGGCGCGATGCTCGCAGAAAATAAAGTGCACATCGTATCGCAATGTCAACCGGTACACTCGACGAGGAATATTAACCATCATATCCATGCGGTCCGGACGTTGGCCGTTGCCAAGGTGCATGCGATGCGAGCAGCTTTGTCTTCAAGTGCTAACCAGGGGAAGGCGAGGTACTCGGACAACCGATTAGCGTGAAGTTTTTACCGCTGGCTCCTAAAACCATGTGTCTAAAGCCGTCTGAATATCTCGTGAATTGCGTGATAGTTATGTTGTTAAAAATTGTATAAGTTAAATATTATGATATTGGGAGCGACAGAGCGCGCGAGAAAGTATTGAGATGAGAAGCGGGCAGAATGAGCAACGGGAGAACAGCCGAGAGTTACAACGCAGCGCTGCATGACGAGCCGATCTCGCCGGCCGAGCAGACGGCTGGCTCGCTTCTTATTTCGACTCTCTCTTGCGCGCTGAAGCGCGTATCTCGCGCGCTCTCTCGCACTCATTAGCATGCGTGTTACGACAAAATGTCTGCGAAGATAAAATATAAATTTTCAATCATTTTTAACAACATAACTCTTACGCAATTGCACGAGATACCCGGAGGGCTCAACATACATAGGCCTGCCGAAAAAAATCCACGCTAATAGGTCGGCGTATAGTATGGAATTCGAGTTCGAACATTTGAGCATTGGAGCAAGGTGGTTTTGATACTAAATCTACACGCGTTGCAATTTAAATTAAGGTCACGTCAAAAGTATTTCCTTGCAAACAAGTAACATCTACTTGTTCCAAACAGTAGTACTTCTAGATACGCGTTGATTTTATAAAATATTTTGTCAGTAATGTTCTAGGCAATTAGAAAATTAGGAATTGGTTTAACAAAGCGAATCAAGATGGAGGTAACGCATACACGCCTAAACTTTGTATGACGTTACCGTTAATCACCAAAATTCGGCATGACTTAATTAAGCGTTCTTTGAACGGAAAGTGTCGGTCAGTGCCGCTTCCGATTGTGCGTCGATCATGAATTACTGTCTGGAATGCAGAGTAGGTATAGAAGTATTCGACACGATTTCATAAAGAACGGATGTGATGATTGTTTGTTCCTGAACGAATTTGACCGCAATGCAAAGTTCATATTGAATCGCCTTTGTTGATATTTTTTTTCAAATTTTTGTTAATAACCCAGTATTATTCCTTCATGTTTAAAAACAAGCTCGTTTGAACATTTCTTAAAATATTAAAATAATCAAGTATTTAGTTCATTGAACTTGTCCATTTGAAAAAACCTTCCCGTATAACGTGGTTTTCCAAAAACTCTGAGAATTTAGTTCAGGTCACATTCATTTGAAAATCAAAGTTATTAAAGTGAAGTAAAAATAATAATTACTTGAACTGTAAATAACTCTATTAATAATTCTAACTCAAGGTTACCCAAGTGAAAATAATTGAAACGATTCAATTTGATTGTTAAGTGATGCCCGCATGCAATCAACAAGGTTTCTATTCACTGTTCACTGTTCTATTCACTGCTCACTCATTCTGTACTGTATTCATTAAATCATGCCAACTAAATAAACTAAGCGGTTAGAAATCGTCACTCTTCATTCACTCTTTTAAAGCCCAGTTGGACTAGGTAGTATTCACATTCGTTCGCCGCCCGCTGCGCCATTTGTAAGATTATTCATCGAATCATCGATCTTGAAGTCTAACAAGCTGTTGCACATGTGCAAACATGTTCAACAGCTCTGCACACACTCCGAATGAAATCTACCTTGGTTGCATGGCGGCCGCTACACATCCCCCGAGATTTTTCGGGAATAACTTACCAACTGCAATGTGTAACTTCGGCCCTCAAGTGTGAAAAGAATAGCTATGCACCCTCCAGCGTGTAGGTAACTTTTACTTGCTCGCAGTTTTTGCATTTCTTTTCTTTGCAATTCAAAAATCTCGAGTTCGGAATACTTTCATTTATTTCATTCTTGTCGTCCTGGCTTGCATTTCTTTTGAGCTGGCGATAGAGAGTCGCCGAAGTCGCTGGTGTTGTTTGCTCTTCGGCGTGTCAACAGAGCAACTCAAATAAAAAGACAGAAGTGCTAATACAGGAAGTAGTGATTCGAAAAACTAATCTTCGTTGGACTATCGTAAAAATGTCACGCGCCGAAATCTTTTGACTTTTGATTCCGTTGAACGCTGTTTGCGGAGATTATGAAATCGAAATATTTCAAATTTTAACATCCGGAGTGAATTGGAATTATTACATATTCGAAACCATACGCCTCGACCAGGCCTAAGGTAGAAGCTAAGACGTGCGTGACTCAAATTCCGAAAACAAATTCAACCTTGATTTCCTTCATCTCTGCTCTTCATGCATGCGTGCATATCGAAATCGAGTTCTGCTCCTCTTCGCTCCTTTGCAATTGCGCGCCCGCATGGTCCCACATGGAATCATTCAATTTTCTCCGCGTAGCGCTTCGCCTCCGTGCGCCCGCCAAATTTCGAGAAGTTTTTAATTCGCAGCCCTCAAATAAATTGCTTTCGGCCGCTGCAACCAATAAAACATAAGTTGCTGTCGAAGTAAGAAATGTCGCTTCTTTTGCCGCTCGACTCGTTTCCGGATGTGTAAATTTATTGCTCGCCTGGCTGCGGCACAAACTTTGCGTAATAGAATATGGTGAGTGGTGCGCCCCATTCCAAAAAGGGTGGCCAACCTTCCGGAACGCGGCGGAGCACTAGAAGGACTAAAAAAACGCCGGAGAAACAAGACACTTTCCTGCAAAATGGATGAGCATTAACAAAGGTGCTTCGCATGTTCCACCGATTTGGTTCGGTTTCTTCTTCTTAAGCAACGCGGCCGAACAGAATGACAGTTGGTCCTAAAGGTCGTGATATTCGTGACACGCGTGACTTTCGAAGCCCCGCCGCGCCGCAGGAGTCAAGGGTGCGAGAACAAATTGATTCTAGAAACGTGACCACGTCGCCCGGGACGTCGTTAAATAAACATGTCATTGGTTTTCTTGGTCACGCTCGGACCCGCGCCGCCGTCGGCAGCGATAAAGCCGCGCACTTTATAAGCCGTCGGCGTGGCGCGGGGTGCAAACTTGGCGCGCTTAAAAAGCCGCAGCGAGTAATTACTGCGAACCCTTTCGGGTGCCGGCCGCGGCCTAATGATCACGGTTCGTCTGGCATCGCCACATCGAGACATAACGGGATATAACGGGATATTGTTTTGTTGCGCAGTAACTTCTTCGAAAGCGGGAGCGATGAAGAGCGTCGTAACCATTAGCGGAGGACCATCGCCCATTAGTATTATGATTTTCCAGCAGGATAACGCCCAGGTGTGCGATTAAAGTCAATAACAATCTAAAAATCATCCCCTCCGAATCGTTACCTAACCAACAATATTGTTAAAATGTGAAATTTTATCTTTTCTATGTCAAGCTTTGTTCCCCGGGGATGCAAGGCGCACAAGAAAAAAATGTGCGAATATAAATCTTTTGCAGGGGCTGGAGCCTTATAAGATGCACTCCTACTCGTGCAGCGTGCCTACCCTCGGCTCCACATTCGGTTTTTTGGGAATGCGAGGGTGCAGCAAGAAAGGAGCCACGACTCGTCAATTACACAAAAAGCACAGCGCCAAGATTAAATATCGCGTGGGCCTTCGCGTCCTCGTCTTTGGCAGATCGCCGTATTAAAAATAATTTATTTTCCACCAGAGAAACGTAATTAAGAAATCAGAGACGTCCAACCGGGGCGAACCCTTGGCGTCGGCGATATGATTTACTCCCCTGCGCGCTCCAATATTCTGGACGTAATATCTTATTAAATACGTAAGCCTCAAATAACAAGAAAAACAAGTTCAGCGGGGAACAATGAAGAACTAGCGGGCAAAGAAGAAGAAAAACTTTACACCCTGGAATATTCACGTACTCCCGGTCAAATGGTCATCGTGCACCTTAGGGTTTAAATATTTCAGGAGTGCATCTCGAAAATTGAATGCATTCTTAAAGCGGAAGTCGAGAGCGTTGTCTTTCTTGTGGAGAGAGCAGAACCATAAAAACGAGACCTAACGATGCGGAATGCCTAGGGAGGTCTTTTCAGCCACCCCTTGTCCACGAGTCCAAGTTCGGGCCCTTTTAAAGTGGCGCACGGTTCTAATTTAAAAATTAAATTATCCCCAACGCGAACCCGAGCTATTCGAGACTTATTTCCGAGTTTTCCAGTTGATGAAATCTTTTGCGCGTCCAAAATCCTCTAAGTGTCTTCCTCCATCTAGTCGGGAAAAAAATAAAGGTCCGACTGCATATTACATTCACCAGATTTCTGCAGCTGCACATGCATAAAGAAATCATAAATTCGCACCCTCCGGGGAGTGAAACCCATTGGAAGAGATTCGGAGACATTGCGAAGCGTTCGCAGACATTGGAAGACGTTTAAAATATCATCAGATAGCATCAGAAGGCGTGGATCCGACCCTCGGCTGCGGTCGCAGAAATGATTTAACAGTCCGGGCACATTAGATTGCAGGACGGCGTCTTGCATGTCTCGCGCATCTATTTAGCCGAGGGGTGCAAAAACCGAGACCGAAGTTTGGCGCACTGCAAATGGCATGCCGGAAATCAATTGTATCATCTAGAATAGCCGTCGGGTCATCGTCGGGGATGGAATCGCTACTGCAGTGACATGCCCTTGAATCGCCCGAGGATATTACTCACAGGATTCACCCTTCCCAAGCCAACACACTCAAAAAACTTTCGCTTTCAAACGTTTAAATTCTCGCGTTTCATGTTTTTCATATTTTCGAAGATACCAAATTATTAATTTATGCAAATTATAAGTAAATATTATTTTCCAAGTACTGATTCGATTCGTTCAGTTCGTTTGAAACAGGAACGATGATGAAAGTAAAAATCAAGTCCCAAGTCAAACTTGTTCGAAATGATACTAATGCGCACGAATGCGTACGTGCAATGAATGTTTTCGCTATGTGGGAAAGCGCAGGAAAAACTCGCCCTCTGCTAAATTGAAATTCGTGTTACACGTACGAGAATCTCGTGCGCAAACACACGCACACTCGTGTATGCACATGTGCGTTTTTCCTTCGGCGTCGCGTCGGCAACACATGCCGCCGCATTCCACCCCCCGGGCGGCGATATGTGGCCGGCGTTTATGTGCGCGGCGAGCGGAGGCGGTTCGTTTGTCGCGCCGCAACGACTCCTGTTTGCTTTGTTGTTTCATGCCCTAACGCATTGTTCACATTCGCGTTATTAAATTAAAATTCCTAGCGTCTGGTCTTGCACTTTTTTTCATTAATAAAAGTACTTTCTGTTATTACTTGCGCCCTAAAATTAATTAAATCCAGTCTAACGATATATAAAACATTACGTAATGTAATATTAAACAATACATTTATTAATTTGTTCGGTTTTATTACTTTTCTAAACGTAATAGAAAAATAATGTTTCAACAAGAGTTGACGATAGGCATCCCAAATAGCACAAAAACATATGCAAAGTTTGATTTTATCGTATTAATATAAACAGAAAATGATTATATGTTAATTATTATCAGTTTAATATTTATTAATATCAGTAAATTTATTCAAATGATTACAATAAGTATTTACGATAGCAAAAGCTGTCCAAACAGTCCATCAATTTTGCGCGTTCTATTAATTTGTTCAAATATCTGAAAATAGTCCAATTGCCGGGAACAATAGTAACAAACTGAGTTTCTCATATTTATTGATCTACCAACAAAGAAAGGTTCAAATTTATTACCAAACGCTGAACAGCCTTGATTTCAACGACCGCTCCCAGTTGCACGGTACAATCTAACGATCTCTGTTTATGTTTCGCGTTTGAATCTTTTTAAGACGCCAACATGAGTAAATGCACATTGCACGCAAATTCCTCAAAGATTATGCTAGCGATAGATGTTGCAACAAGTGCGAGGCACAGCGATTTTCTTTGTTGCCCGTTTATGCACGCTGACTGTTGATGAATGTACTTGGTCAATGCATTTAACAGTCGCTATCTGTTCTCTGAGAATTCCAGTGAGTCATGATTGCGTAAAAATGCAACTCCAGTTAATTTTTGCATTTTTGAATTGATGTATAATGTAAGTAGATAATAAAAAGTAAAATAATTGACGTCAAATAATTAATTATAATAACAAATAAATAAATATTAATACACAAAGGTATTATAATAGTTACTGATCAAAAGATATTGTAATAAAATTAAAGTTTATTATGTTTATTAGGTTATTTTTACGAAGTTTGGGTGTAAATAAATCCAATATTGGTATTCCCACACAGTTGTGATTAATCTAGAGTTCGTCAGAAC
>JAODGE020019301.1:0-26273 GCA_027574965.2 Ecitophya simulans
GTCGGCGCGGTAAATGCAATTTCATGCATTATCCGGCGCATTGTTTTCGCGGATGAAAAAGTTTAAATTAGAAATCTGTCAGACTTCAGTTCACTCGCCGAACGAAAACGGCGGTCGTTGCCATGTTTGCCGTGCCCAATGATAAAATTAAATTTCACTCCTCAATACGCCTTAATTTCTAGGTACTGGCATTCGGAAACGATTGATGATTAACGTGCACGCAAGTTGGCTTCCCGAACGAACAAATAGAGCGCAATCATGTACGTTCTTCAGCTGGCTAGACCAAGCCTTTGCCCGAATGTCGCTTTTTACAGTTAACTTAACATCTTCTTCACAACTTCCTTCTTCTCCGGAATAATGTGTTTACTTTTCGCGAAGACGCCTCGACTGGATGCGTTGCGCGCGCCCGAGTCGCATGTAAATGTTAGCTCAGTTATCCATATGGAAAAAAAAACGTTTGCACAGAGGGCACACGAGAAAAGAGACGAAAATACGAACCCGAACGCACCAACCGAAAACGCGTACACACACGACGCACACGGTTCGGTAACGCCCGGGAATTAACGAATGCGCTGGCGCTGCGCGCGCGCTTGTATTTTGTATTTGCATGTACCGCCAGGTATAAACCGATAACTCGGTGCGGCGCGTCGATTTGGTCGTGTTCCGCGAAGAAATATCGAGCGACGCGGCCGGAGTCGGAAAAGGCGCAACGCAATAAGCGTGGTAGTAACCCCTAAACAGGTCGGAAGCTGGTCGCGCGTTTGTGCAAACGCGCGCGATTTCGAGACGATAGGGCGCAGCACCGGAGGCGACTTGCCCGTTTTGCTCTCGTCGTAATTTTTCGCCATCGCCCACCGCAGTTTCGCGGAACGCCAGTTTCGAAATTTGCATGCGGCTACGTATCCAGAGGAATTATTTATTATAACGGCGCCGGCGCGCGCACCACTCGGGTAGGCGCGCTCTTTATCTTAGAGCAATATTCACTAACGCGCATTTTTCGTTTCGAAAAAGCAGCGCGCGAAGGCTCTCGGACGCTCCGCAGTCCATGCGCTGCTGGATTGTCGGGTAGAATTTCTCTCAATTTCTTTTCCGGACGCATTTTCTCGACGCCGGGCCGAGTTTCGCGAAGAATGAGCAACGACGCCACCGTCCGCATGCTTGGCGTCCTTCGTTCCCCATTTCGTTTACGTTCCCGCTCCTTTCGTTTGGTTCGTTCGGAGTTTGCGTCGACTTTTTTTTGCGCGCCGCTCTCCCTTTGCGCCCGCCCCCTCGCCGCCGCCGCGCGTCACTCCTGCTCCGGCGGCCGCAATGTGTACGCGGATGAAGAAATGAGACTCTCAGAAGTCCCTTCGAGCGTTTCGGACGCAGGGAAGCAAACATTATTCCGGCACATTTTCTGACCGAATGGAGAAAGTGCACGGAAAAGAAATGTCTCGAGGACTCGCGTTTCTGCGCCGCCTCGCATTTGCATCGCTCGCCGGTCGAGGCCTTTCCGCGCGAGGACGAGGAATCGTCGCATAACAATCGCGCCGCGCCGCAGCGATCTTGCAGCTTAACGATTCAAATCGGCCGAAAAAGTAAAAAATAAAATGCCGCCGGCTCCGCGTCGAACACAAATGCGCATTGCTAAAACGATCGAGGAGGAGACGACGGCGACGAGAGCACTCACGTCGATTTCTTATAAAATCCATAAAATACGCGACGCGCTCGTGCGCCGGCCGCACATTTCGCGCAAATATAAATGCGAAATGCGCATATCGCAAGCGCGCGGCTGGTTTTTTTTTGCGAATGCGTTAGACCGATGATTTGTTCGGCTATCGATAATGCGCTCGTTCGGCGACGTTGCGCGTCGCGGGCATTTTCATTATTCATCGCCATTTGTCGGATAAACTTTAAAATTCAATATGTTGCCGATGCGCGCCGAACATCCAAAAAGACGACCGCCCGAGCGGCCTGGCTGTGCGCTCCGCATTTTCAGCACATTTGAATGCAATATCGGCGTTCTCGGCGAACGGCGAGAGCTTGCGCGCGGCGGCGAGCGCGATGTTATTCTAGGCGCAGCCGGACCGTAAAGCTCGTCATGCTATTAAACGAACGAAGGGAATTCTTCGGGGATCTTGTTTGGTTTTCTTTTATTGGCGAGGACGTCCAGCGCGCGCGCTAGGGTCCTCCAGCGCGACTCGAGGAATTTGCATGCAATAACTGGCCCCGTCCGTCCGTGCGCGGGGCGACGTCTATTCGCCGGACGCGCGCGGGCGAACGTCGGTATTGCCTTTCCGACCGTTCCATCTTCTCTCCGGTCGCGTATAATGAAATACAGAACCGGAGGAAAAGCAATTCACTGCGGACGTTGTTCTGCGAAAGCGCCGCCGTGCGTGGGTCCTCGACTGCCCGGCACGACGACATTCGCAGGACCATCCGAAAACATTCCGAGCGCTTTCTTCCTCCACCTCCTCCTTCTCCTCACGACCGCGTCGCTCGCACGCCGACCGTCGCCGAACGAAATTCCTTCGAGCATTTTTAAATTAATTTTATTAGAGAGTTTTCTTGCAGCGTTTTCAGCCAATTCCGACGCGACATCGACAGCGCGCGGAGCCGATTTCTGCAGTTGACACTTTAACTAGCCCGTCGCGTTTGCGGGCGCTGCGCACTTTGTGCCGCGCGTGTCGCGCCACACGCAGCCGCGCGCCGCGCGAATAGTAAATTCGCTCGAACGCAAAACTTCACGCCGAGCGGCAAATCGTTTGATATTTGGCACCCTTCTGATTTTCTAATAACCGATGTTGACTCGCCGGAGAGCGCGCGCCGCACGCCGCGCGCGATTCAATTGTGCGAATTTCGTCGCGAATTCAGCGCCGCGCCAATATTAACACGCAGCTGCGGCTTGACGCACCGCATTTCGCGCGCTAGAACAATTGTCTGAGCGGCGTAAACAAAACGAATCCGTCGAGCGGCCGAGATGCACGCGCGCGCGCGCGCGCCACATGTGTGCACGCGCGAAACGGAACAAAGAATTACACCACATCGGCGAATGATTTACGGGCGCACCGGCGAGAAGCGTGTTGACTTCGGAGCGCACAACTTCTGACTGCCCACGCGTCACGCCTAGTTTTGCTGCCACATGCGCACATGCGTTCGTGGCGCAACAGCGGTGGACCGTTGTTGTTGTTGGTGTTTAATTGCGATATGACCGCTCGGCACTCAGAGCGGGAAAATTCCACGCGGAAAGTTTTGGCGTAAAATGAATAAGTAAAAAGTACGTAAATCTGCGTGGGAATAGCAGCAGAGATCGCGGCGTAGCCAGACGTTTGCTCAAGTTTCGTTTCGTACACGAATATTTCGGACCCCGTTGCGATTGCGAGCGAGAGAAGAGAGCATCGGAAAGCGTTCGCGGTCGAATTGGCGGGCATGCGATAGACCGTAATGTGCGTGGCGCGCACCGCACGTTGCCACATGTGCGCCGCATCGAGTTCCTCGTATTTGTGCGCCCGCTGCACGAGTGGCGGAGAATACGTCTCGAAAGGAAGCGAGGCAAGGAAGCGCGTGATGCGATACTGTGCGAATCAAGACGGATCATTACTCCTTCACAAATACGCACGACGAATCGAACGGACACTCGGTTGGCCTTCGGTCAACGCGCTTCTTCATTCGGAAGAACCGCCGACACGTTTTTATTATCGCCGTGCCCGAAATGAAACACATAAAATGTTAGCAAATCTGTGTGCGTCTTTTGGCGTGCGCGATTTTTCGGCGAACTGTCCAATTATAAATTCGCTCTTCGCCGACGAATTAGACGCGCATGATTAAACGCACACAACGACATGCAAAATCACGACGGAACGGAACAAGATGGCGTCCCTCCCTATCCGGCGGCGGCGGCGGTAATGAGGCGGGCCGAGCGGACGAGCGAGAGGGCCGTGGAACGACGGCGCGGGAGGCGGACGAGGCCGTCGGACGGGCGGGGGTGGCGGCGCGCGCGCGGGGGCGAGCTCTTTGCCGGTTCAGCGGGCAGAAATTGATAGGATAAATTCCGGCTCTGAATTGGCATCGGCCAAGCGTGAATCGTCTGGGGCGATCGCGAATATTATCACTCTACGTCGAACATTCGTGCCGCCCGCCCGCCGATGTTCAACCCGAACGCGATGCTGCGCGATGCGCGCGCTCACGCCGGCGGTGATCCTGCCGATCCTTTTGGCACACGTCGTCCATTACTGGCAGCGCCCGCCAACACCACCACGCGAGTCCTCGCGTTTGCGTTAGGCCGGCGCGAACAATATCCGCACAATCATAATTCACACGCGCAAAAAAAAAACAACTAAACACAGCCATCGGCATGTAAAAAAACATGCAAAGCAAATAGAAGCCGCAAAATCGTCGTCGTCGAGAAACCGCCCAGTAATCGTATCAAGAAAGCAAACCGACGCAACCGAAATCGTACAACTTCGTACATTTTTTTTTGAAATCCTTAAAGCCATTTCTATTAATATCCCCGGGCGGAATGTGCGTGTGAAATGCGTGTCTGAATTGCCCAAAAATGCTGTTTTGTAAAATATGCAAAAAACGGATATAAATCTATTTAAATTTTCTAATCTCCCGCCTTCTACGCATGCGTATTATGACTGCCGGGCGGTTTGCACCTCTCGTTAAATACGTATGAATTACGAGCGACTGCCAAAGTACAACGGGCATCACTCGCTCCTAACGTTAGTGCCCAATGGCACGTCACATTTCGCCCTCGCTATCGCTCGCAATGTTTATTGCATAATTATACGAGCGCCAAATGCATAATTAAGAAATAAAACTAAAAGCTCGACCACGCAAGCGACGTCGCAATGGCCTGGCGCTAATAATAATCACTGGACGTGTCGGCCGGTTAGCAATTTTTAATGATTGTCGCGTTTCTCGTCCCACCCGCCAACGAAATAAAAACGTTAGTTACGACCTGACCAACGCAAAACACCTACTCTGAAAATATACGGCACTGATAAACGACTAAGACTAAAATATCGCCGGCAGAAAGTCGTCGGGCACAACGTTTCCTCCGATTTTAGCAAGCAACAGGCTCCGAAAACACGACGCCCGAGTAGGCATGTAATTAAAACCGTCGCTGCAAAGCCATTTGGCTATCAAAATTCGTCGGCGAAAAAAAAATGTTAATGACGCACAATTTATGATAAGATTTTCTGGCGGCTTTGCAAATGCAGAGACGAAGCTGCTCGGCGATAATTTTATATCATCGGCGTAAAAACACCTCGTCGCCGAAAGAACACGCAAATAAAAACCGAAAGCTTCTTAGGCCGGCGCGAAGCGCATAGCGAACGGGCCGCGGGCGTGCGCAAAGTTTTTGTCATGCTCATGCTTAATAACCCGACCGGCCGCCTTGTTTCCAAAGTCGTTAATTTTTATAATTGTGCGCCCGGCCATAAACTCATGAACGGCCACTCGAGCGGGAGAGAGCAGCTCGTCAAAACAAAGATGCCTAATGGAACGAGTACACACGAGCACGCATAAGACGACGCGCCACGAAAAGTTGTTGTTATGGCAGCGTTAAAAGAAAAAATAAATAAACTGCGCGTCGCGAGTGGTTTTCGCTGCGCCGCGATAATGGCGGCGCTGGCGGCGGCGACGGCGTCACGAAAAACGAAAGACAAATTTATTATAACAATCACTCGTTCGCATTTTGTTTACACATTTGTTTAACGAGAAGCTCAACTTTTCTTACACGCGATACGCACGGCGCCCAACAAAGGAAGTTACACAAGTCTCGCCGATAACGTAAAATGAACATGAACGCACTTCGTTGTCGTTGATAAACTAATATTTTAAGAATAAACCTCGTTATGTTGAACTTCTATGCGATCACAATCTGGCGAGCGCGAACCCTTACCTGAAACAAAATACGAAAAAGTTATTAGCGCTCGCACTGCATTCTCACATAAATCACGATTTGTGAAGAAAAAAAAAACTATTGCCCAACATTATGCAGGAGGCTAAGTCAAAACATTCGCTTCCAAAGAGATAACCAACACCACGCTGGGCGAGATAAGGAGATCTGCAAAATTTCATCTCGTCATCGTGCGCCTCTCTACCAGCGCCGAATTGTAATCTCTCGCCGGCTTTTATAATCATACATATTCGAGGATGTGCCATACGCAGGCGTAGGTAATAATGCGCCTTCGAAGCGAGATCGACGCCCGCGACTAAAAGGCACTTCGACCCGATGGTTGTAAAATCGCTATCCGTTATCTCGATCTCGACGTATCTGGAAAACCTCTCGAAAAGAATAAACGCTAAAATCAAAAGCGCAAAACAACACGTCCGCCGTGGCGTAGGTAAAAGTTGACGTTTTTATGGACACTAATGCGCCATCTGCGTCGCTCTAATGGCGCTCGCGAAGAACACCCACGCCGTCGGGCCCGGTCCGGCATATTTACACGTCCATTGTTCATGATCTGTCCCGTCTCCTTTCCCGACTTTATGCGCGATATTAACGTATCGAAGAAGCCACTGGTGTTGCTGCGCAGGCGCGTCGCCAGAGAGATTAATCAGCTTATATTAAGCCGCGGCGACTTCGAGCCCGGCGTTTTCCCAGCGGCCGTGACCATGTGAAAGTCGTAAACCAGCATGACGATAATTTAGAATTCGATGCTTTTCAGTTTTCACGTGACCGAGTCAAGGTTGGGGCTCGAGCAGCGTGGCGTGCGCGTTCCTTCCGAGAACTGCGACGCCGGTGCCATTCCGGCGCCCATGACGAAGAGAAGCGAAAACCAACACGCGGCGAATTCGAATCCGACTGCCAATCACCAATGCTAACAATACAAAAACGGACTGCCTGCCCAGCACGGCCTCGACACTTGCGGTCGGCGCGTTTATTTTTGGCTTTTCTCATATTTCAGCCGCGCCGGGACGACTCGAATCTCGAGTTTCGTCGGAAGATGGATATCACGCATGCATCGCGAGAACAAATTAAATTATCCGGCCATTTCTCTCCGAGGGCATTTCCTCGTAAATAAATATTTTACGATTGGCGAGTGTTAAAACATCTCGTGTGCAACGCGTTGCGATTCAGGGCAGGTATCTTTCTAGGTATCACTATAAAAGAAGGCAAGGAAGATGCCCCCCCCAAAACGTTTAGCGGGAAGTAACATTGTGTCGATAATATATGCAAACATTAATATTTGACGGGTCTATTTGTTGTTATATTTACGATCGGCTAGGAAAGCAGGTAAAATAAATGTTCTGGTGAAGTTTCTGTCATGATTTGTGGCTGGAGGGTAATGTTTGAAGTGGGCCCATTGATACAAATGACGCGGCATGAAATTTAATCCAATTATCGAACGTTACATCTCACAATGTTTTCGAAAATATGCCAACTCGAGAAGAAGATAATACAATAACTTTCCAGGTAAATATTGCGTGGTTTTTTTGAACGTTCTCAAACACACTTACCGGAAAGCGCGTATAATTAACAATGCTTGCTCATTGAATAGAAATGATAAAAATTCGTGTACCTCGAAATATGCATTCGACTCCGCCATGCTATTTCTAGAAAGAAATAAAACCCAAACGAAATGCAGAGATGAACACGGACGCGTCTAGAGTTTCGAAGTCATTAAACACTAACAAACCACCCGTTGCGTGCCCATTAGCTGCCATCCTTGTGTAAATATAACAATAGCTTTGGCATTCCTTCCCCTGCGTTGTCGCGTCCCAAAAATGCACGGCGACTACAACAAAACCTCGGACATTCAATGCCCGAAAGTCAAGTTTCCCAAAAAGAAAAAAAAACGCACAAAAGCCACACGACTCGTTGCACGTCGAAAAGATCCAACGTTGACAGACGACATGGAAGCCGTGTTTATTGCGCTTGATCGCAGAACACCCAGCACGTTAGAACGGAGACAAATTAAAATGTAAATTATGAACGAATCGATTTCGAATGAGCAGAAGCGAGCCCGGAGCTAGCTTTCAAAGACATTAAGGAGTTTTGTTACGGTTTGCTGCACGCCAGGCGTGAGATAATAAGAGGAACAATTACCACCTACTTAGTTGGCGTTCCTTAATCAGTGGCTTGTCATAAAAGCCAAATGAATACATATTACGGCTGTCAACGAAACAAGCGGCGGCGGCGGTTCGTTTGAACTGCAGTCGTGGCTCGCGCTCGAGATTCCTACCGCGCGCGTCGGAGCCGCGAGCGCGGGAAAAGACAAAGACGTAACGAAATGAGAAGCCAGCCAACGCCAAAGTCGCGTGCGGCGCGCACGCGATGCGATCGCGCCGACATAGAGACGTTTCCCGTGCGTTTCCGCTCGTTATCGACGACGGCTCGCGGCGCGCACGATTCGAGGCGCGTGCGCGAATTGCGATAATATTCGGCGGCGAAGAAATGTGGCACACTAAGCGCCGCTCATTCGCCGCCTTCTTCCGTCGTTCGTTCATTCGTTCGATCGGCGTCGGAAATCGCACGCGTTGAGTACGCGAATCGCCGGAGTGCGCGCAGCCCTGCTCCGGTCTGGTGGTTGAACTCGTCAGCGAGCGGCGGCGGCGGCGGCGGTGGGCTCGACGGCGCGATGGGCGTTGCGCGCGCGGGGCGGACGGACGGACGGCGGCGGCTGCGGCGGGCGGGAGGTCGTGCGAGGGCGCAGAGAAATAGAAGCTTAGCGGAAATAAAATTACCGCAACTTCGCTGATTGAATCGAACCAGTAAACGATTTCTACGCCTCGGATGGCCAATTTGCCGCTTTCCGTTACGCTCGAAATAATCGCGCCGGCGCCGCCGCCGCCGCCGCCGTCGGACGGCGTTATGTTCTTTCGCCGAATTGCACCCACGTAATCATAAAAAAACACACGCCGCCACGCCGACCGAAACGCGCAGCGAGATCAAAATCAAACAAAAGCCAACAATCAAGCCGACAACGCAAACGAGCTTATGTCATTGATACGTCATAATAAAACGAATTTCATTTGACGAACGCGTCGCGTTAGAGGAATCGACATGCAAAACAGAAAAAAAACTACATAAATTGAGTGGGATTGAAATTTCGCATATAAATAGCAAGTGTGTGTGTGTGTGTTTTTTTTTCTTGGAACCGTTGGCGAAATATTTCTTCCAGTTTCGCCTGCGACATCTCCTGCCCGGCCGCTTGGTAGTCTGCGCGAATATTTACCTTCGCATTGTATGCAAATGCGTCCGCTTGCGCTTGTACGGAATACGGGGATCCTGTATATCTTCCCAACTTCTCGGACCTCGCCGTTGCGCGACGCGGCGCGATATGTACCGACTGTGCGCGCAAAACGCCTTCGCCGTATTTCCCTCCTCGGCGCTAATTGTTGCGAAGGATGCACAAAGCGCATCTATGTTGCCAATTGCGTCGGATCTGCATCCATGATATCGTCGTGATTAATTAATCTTTTTTTTCGCCGCGCGCAGACGCGCTTCCGCGAGCGCGCCGCGCTTTGCAATTACAAGTGGTATAATTTATAAGATAAGTTAGCGTAAACGCGGTAGTTGCTTCAAGTTGTGCGCGCCGACGTAGGGCGTTTTGTGCGAATACAAAAGGAGGATAAAACGACAACGACGAAACGCCAGGACGAGCAACTTCAAAATAAGGAGAAACCAAGATGCACCTTCAAAAAGAAAATGAAGCGAGAATAGAAACAAGAACACAAAAATTTCAATGCTTATAACAAAATTGAAACAAAAAACGATAATTGGATAATATTTTATAATTTGCTGTTTCTCCTTTTAGTCACTGCTCCGTGCTGACGATCAGCCTTCCGTATAACGTCAATACGTTAACTAATAAGTAATACATAGTTGAAATATTCAATCGACGACGTGCTTAGACGTTGCCGACGGCTTACCGAAATGTACGTGTCGATACACATTCGCTCATGATTATACAAAGTGATCCACGGTTGCTTTGAATGACAGCATAATGTCCTAAAGCATGCGCCGGCATTTAAATAACGCATTTGTACAAATAACTACTCGCGTTTCAACGCATTGCCATCGGCGCAGGAAAATTTCGACTAATCGACGTCGTCGCAGAAAATCACGCGCGCGGCACGTAAAACAAAAAGAGCACCGAATGTATAACGCGAAATAATTGCATAATCGGTTGCGCAAACCCGACGCTTTCGAGACGCGCGAGCGTATGCATTGCGGCGCAAATTGAATGGAATTGAAAGCGCCCGATGTAATTTGTCAATGAAATGCGATAATCGGCGACGAACAAATTGTGCAAATAATATAAGTGCGTGCGTTCATAGTGCATGACTGAAATTGCCATTTGCATACAAGTGCGATGCACCGCGTCTTCGAGGATGATTAAAAACTCGACAAAAAAAAAGAACTAAATTTTCGCCACCGCAAACTCGAAGACCTCGCGGCAAACACGTAAGCGCCGTGAAATATTTCGCCGCGTTCGGCGTCAATTGTGGCGTTACGGTCGCGGCGTGCCGTCGGGACATAAAGCGTATGCGCCTATGCAAAAGAGTCTTAAATCTAATGTCGTGTCGCGAGGTCTTGCTCGTCGTGGCGCACCAGCCCCGCCGACTCTCCACGGCGAACACCTATGCGTTCGCGTGCATTACGTCGAAAATACGGCCGCGCAAAGACTTGCGGAAAGATCGCATTAAAGCGACGGCGTTCGCAAATAAACCAACCCGACGAGCGACGTAACGACATGGCGCGCGCGTTCGCGCGAAGTACGAATCGCGAGCCCGCAGGTGCGATTGTCGCATTATATGTCCTGGGCATGATTACGGGACCTGCCCCACTTCGCCGCGCCCGCAAATAAACCGTCGCATTTCCCGGCGGCATAATGGATTTCGCGCCGTCGGCGATAATAAAAATATGAAAAATTAATGTTGATTTAGAGAAATCGCCAGGATAAACGCTATAAATCACGGCGCGCGCGTTTGCCGCGACGATAAATCCACGAACGCTTAACATATTCATGAGCGGTCAAAGCATTTAAAAACGCAAAAATTCGCCGCAATAAAACAAATAAATTAACGCATAAATAACCATTTAGTCGGCATCGGAAACGTTCGCCGAATGTGCGAATTATGTTTCCCGTGTTTCGCTCCCAAAAACATTTGAAATTTATGTTACAATATAACATTTTTATGCTTGATTAATAAAAATCTGATTGTAAGTACGGATCAAGATAAAGACTCGATATACACTTCAAACTTCAACAGCCGATAACTCGTGCGCCAAACCGCAGATAATCATCGACGAGATAAATTTATGAGACCAATCCACAAGACGAGTCCGAGCAATATAATGATTTCGTAAGTTGCGCGACGCGCATGATTAACGCGCGTCTGCTTGAAGAATGTAAAGGGTGCGTAAAAGTCGACGCGAACCGTCATTGTTGCCGCACACGGCGTGTATCGGAAAACCATTCGAATCCGCGTCCCATTCCAGGCCGCGCCGCGCTATAAACTAATACACAATGCAGGTATTTACCAGGCGAATTAATTCTCGCTGTCGGCGCTTTTGATATGCCCTCACGCGCGCGCCTCGGCGCGCAGCGCCGTCCGACGCACACTCGCGCAATATACTAATCAGATAATTATCAGTTTGCCTTCCACGTTTACACAATGTTCATATGTATGCGCTCCGTATGCCGGAGGAACGGAATACCAAGCCATCCATCCATGCTGCTGCTGCTGCCACATCTTCGCGTGGGTCCGTTTCTCGTGCCGACTAACGACAACTCTCGACGTAATGAGAAGCGGCAAGAAAATAACGAATTGGTCTTTCAGGCAATTATTCAGCGTGTCGCACATTTCGCACAGTTTCGACATTTCCGAGCGATTTTGGCCGTCGTCGTATCATGAAAAATAGTCGACGCGTTAAGCAATGCGCAATGACGAATCGCGCGCACATTCGCGACGTCGGTGTCGCCTATAATTGACGCCTTATCAAATCGTTCGACGTGCGCTTTGATCTCGCCGCCTTGGTGCGCGTGTATTCGTTACGAGAATTACACATCCGCGCGGATCGAATTAAGTAATGAGTCGATAATTTATCGCGCCACTTGAGACGTTTGTTCTTCGCGTATAAAACATGAAAAGCGCTGTCTTTTCATGTTTTATACACACACACACACACAAACCGTCAGCTCTACTAACATTGTCCTACATGAAAAATTTGTTTGTGTATTTTGGTGCGGTGATTACAAATCCACTAACTGTCTAACACATCAGAATTTTCTACTAATCAAGGCCAAGTTCGGATTTGGGTCATTTTAGGTCAATTTTTTAATCGTTTTCCGCGTGTTAAACGAAATTTTATTCGCCAAGAAAATTCCGCGCAATTAATTAATGAAACCAATTGCACACTTGCTGGTTTTTATGACTTGTTCCAACTCTGTACTGAACTAAAGCACTATAATGTTCTCCGTCCAAAGCTTTCCTTCCTACTCTACAGCTCAGCTGCGTAAGTGTTGCGCATGCGCTCTGTGGTCAGGCAGAGCCAAAATATTTGCGTCACTTTCAAAACTCGCGCAACAATTTGCTAATTTCAACTTTAGGTAAAAATCCATGACAACGATAACCTATAATAGCCATAATGCAAACTTGGATCTCGATTTGTTAAATAACATTATATTTATGACAATTTTATTGCCGGATATAGAACCAGCACGTCAAACTACGCCTGAGCCTCAAAGCCTGTTTATGTCAGACGGCGTACTTCAAGAGACATCAACGAGCACGAATTACGGTTCGACATTATCGAAAATAAATGATCGCATTAAAATAACTAAATTATGAAAGAAAAAAGCGATTATTTTATGTTTATACCTATCGCCATCTCTAATTAAAGTCTGCACCCATCAAATGACTAATTCATAACACAATTACAACATGTGATCACTCATTTCTACTCTCATAATAGCACGCGTTCCCATGAAAAACTGAAAATTCACAATTGTAATCGTAGAGGAATGCTCCTCGATAATTGATGAAGTTCCTTCGAAGAGGGTGGGTCCACTAACGTCAATATCTAATAAACGCAGAAGGAAAACATCAACGGTCGCTTAACAATCTTCGTTAAGTTCCGTTTCTTTCATCCTTCCAGTTAAATTTATATTAACCGCAGACTTCCTTCCCATTATCTGTTTTCCATTCCGCACACCGCTAATTTGTGGTCGACGAAGGTGCCACTTAAGATGTCCGGTTTTTCCTTGGCATTTCTACCTCAACTCCTTGACCCCACCCACACAGAAGCGTAAAAAAACGACCACAAAGATAAACTAACTGCGCGATCAAGTATAAATACGCAATCGATGTTAGTGATTGGCGAGTCAACGGCGCTTTTAATTAAGCTCACAAGGGTTAATCCGGTCCGGAGTATGTTAAGATATTTTATAATGAATGTAGAAATATTTTCCGGCCGCGCTTGCATGAATAATAAACTAGGTCTACAATTCTGACGAAGCGACGGAAAGGGAAACCGAGAGAAATAATTCAATAAATTTGCCACCCTTAGTATAAAGGATAAGCCGCCGCTGTCGGCGAATGGAGAAGAAGAGGAACACAATGCAGCGCTCAAATGTATAAAACGCAAAATGTTACACATTACGTGCGCCATTGCGCCGACCCTCCAATCCCTTCTGCCCCCGCACGTCCTCTTTCATTTTTCTGGTGTAATTAGTACGGCATATTATTTAGCCGTTGTTCGGTATCCCGTCTTTGTGAATACGCTTAGTATGTTAGGTTGTTACACGGCCATTACGCAGTCGTAGCCGGCAAGCGTTGCCGGAGCGGCGCCGCTTCCTCCTTCTCCGCTTCATCGCGGCGCCCGTGCGCCATTTTCCGCGTTTTTCATTTTCCCGCGCCGTCCTTCCGCCCCGTCTCGCGCTATTCTAATTATTATTGCTGCTCTCGTACCAAAGTGCGCATTCTCGACGAGCGCGCAAAAAATCGCAGTTAACATGATGCGGCATGCATAAATGAACAGCAACTTTCTTCCTCGAGAGCGCACGAAGGCTGCGAATAAGTAAGAAATTCGCGAGACGCATGAAAAGAATTGAAGCGGATAATTGAAGCCAAAGAACGGCCGCCTCGTCGGGACCCCGACCGGCAGGCGAAAACGCAGACGAAGGACGAAACGAAATTGCCGAACGGGCGAATGAAAATTTTTAATAATTTAATTCAACTTCGTCCCGTCACTCGTCACTCGCTGGGTGCGCACGATTCGTAAATTAGAAGACCCGCATGTGACGCCAGGGAAAAGCACCTTCTCTGCGTAGATATATTTTTCGGAGCAATATTCGACGTGATTAATTTGACAAGAGACACGACTCGAATCCCTCCCGAGAGCGTCGCTAATACCGCGCCAAGATTTACGAGTACTCCGCACGTTTTTAACTTAATTAGACGGCGAGAGCAGTCCCCGAAGGATTTTTGTATAATTTTCATTCTCGACGACTCATTCACCAACCGGCTACGCCGCGCCGCACGTACGTTTTGATAATTTAGTTGACATCGCAAGGTGTGGCGCACGTTAAACGCTGATATAATTTATTTTGAGAGCGCGCGCAATTACGACTATTTATTCACTCGGCGCATTTTAAAATTACAATTTCTGCGCGACGACGGCGGCAAATTGAACCCGCCGCTGAACTTATCCAGTGAAATTATTAATCTCTCGCGGCGAGAATAAATTTTAAAGAAATGACAAACCGCCGACGCTAATTGTGCACACGAGTTTAATGACCAGGCAGGCCGAGCACGCGACGAGCATTTGAGCTGCGATTAGAAATTATTACGTGAAACGATGTCGATATTTGCGTTAACAGATATTACTGTTTGAATATGCCGTGGGTCCGATTGTAAAATGAATTAATTGCATTCACAAAGAATCGCCGGCGAACGTGCATTGTCGGTTGCGACGCGGCTCGTAAAATTAATTAATCGCTAACCATAAAGATGCAATGTAATTTAATTAAACAAGTCTCGCAAGCTTCGCCTGCCGTCGAGCTCAAAATATCATCGATCGCCAATCGTGGTACTTTGCAACCGCCACGCTTCAATTTGTTTATACAAATATTCAATTAACCGAGGTCGTCGCAAGCGTGTGCGTAATTCACAATTTGTGTGCGCATTGTCAAGATGGTTAATTAAAAGATTCGTCGCCTGCACTGCAAAATACCAACATGAACGAACTGTGAATTTTGCTTGAAAACTACTCGATGCATGTGCACATGAGTTTTATATGAGAAGCGTAAACAAAGCAAAATTAAGTCGTTACTCGGCCCGTTGTGCGTGAAACATTAAATATTAATAACACCACCCATTATCCTATATTTATTAAGCTAAAAACAATGATTAGGCCGCCAACTAATTATCGCGCCGTGCATAACTAGCAATCATCGTCGTCGACGTCGAACTGGACCATTAATTCGTCGACGATCCGTCGTCGCGGACGACCGACGCATGACGCTGTCATATTATTAACATTGCGCGCCACGGCGGCGATAAATAACGAAGAAAACGAAATCGTTATGCGCGCGATCGCCGCAGACGCCGACGTCGCGCTGAATGGCGAAAGAATTAAGTTAAAGACTTGCGGAAATGCATATTACGACGCCGCTCGCATAATAACGACAACGAAAACGGCCGACACTCGCGAAACCGACGCATCTACGCAGGAATGGCACACGTGGCAAACAGGACGCCGGATGAATAATGCATTGCGCATTGCGTTCGCGTATGATCGAAAACGAACGCGCGCGCGCCACAAAACCAAAAACCCACCTGCCAACATTACGCTCGCATATTATAAATTAACGCATTATGCCGTTTTACTTCTGCATAGATGACCGTCGCTTCGGCGCAGAAGCGTGCGCGAATGTCATCGCTTTTCACCTTGAAGCCGCAACTTATCAACTCGATCCGATAAGGCTGCTTCTTCGCGTCGCGCAAGAACAAATGTCTGCCCAACAGCTATGATCGACGCGTCCAACAGACGAGCGCGATCATTAGCGCTAATCAAATTAGCGTTCGAACAGAGGATCAATGCGCGCGTGCGCGCGCCGACGTAACGAACAGTTCGCGAAAATGCATAAACGCGCCGCCGATTACGTACGCATCGAGTTTAGAAATTAACGTCGATAATTTATAACTAAACGCGGAGTTACACGCTCGGCACAAATTCATCGCAGTGCGATGTAATTAAATTGCAGCTCGCTGAGTTATAAACTGCGCGCGCGCGCGCCTACGGCGGATTATCGAACGACTGCAAATAAATAGATGAAATAAATGAACGTCGGCGGCGAATAGAATTAAATTACACGGAAAAATATACACGGGAAAAAGTCGAACCATTAAACAATAATTGTTTTGT
This sequence comes from Ecitophya simulans, assembly GCA_027574965.2. Taxonomy (NCBI): domain Eukaryota; kingdom Metazoa; phylum Arthropoda; class Insecta; order Coleoptera; family Staphylinidae; genus Ecitophya; species Ecitophya simulans. The sequence continues at coordinate 16,367 of JAODGE020019301.1, forward strand.
GCGCAATTTATATCAAACGCGGATTTAAATTAGCTGCAAACCATGCTCGGCAACGTAATTAACTCCTCGACCCGCGCGCATCGCGCACATATCTATCGAATTAATCTCGCCCGTCTAGACTCCGAGACTCTCCGGCGGCGCTAATTTCTAAACGTGCGTTTCCTCTTTGCGTCGCGCACGCGTCGCACTTATCGAAGCTAAGGCCTCGAAGACACGAACGACACTCAGAACTGGAGACAGCCGGGGAAGTGCTGGCTGTAGAGAGGGCTAGCTCAACTGGAAGCGTCCGCTTACCTAAAACAATAAAAAGCGCATTAACACACCGGATCATTACGTCGCGCGCCGCCTACTACTAATTATGCACGGCTATCAAGTGCGCCGGCCCGAATGCAATTAAAACGGATGGAGAGTTATGCGTTAGGTTTTAATTGGGAAGCAGGCGGCATCAAATCGTAAAACAACGATCGATGCAATAACGAATAACGCGCCGGATCGAAAACAATAAACGCCGCGCACGCCTTCGCGGTTTGTTTGTACGGTGCGGCCGGCGTAAATAAATGATTTCGACGACGCTCGTTCGTCGCCGCCGACGCTCGTTCGTCGCCGCCGACGCCCGCCGCGCCGGCGCGGCGATTAATTTATATTTCAATTAGTCCGAGGTGAAGAGTTCATTACGCACAGTTTGCCCGAACTGGCGCTTATCTTATCGACGCGCCGCGGCCGTAAAACGCATCTCGGCGCACGAAATTCACATGGGAATAATAACAAGCGCGGTGGCATTGGAGACGGGCGTTGTTTACAGCTCCCAACATTCCGACTTCAAGTAAAGCACGCATGGATTAGAAGCATCCGGGGGACAAAGTCTCGACACGCACGCGTCGCGTTTGCGACATTTTAAGCGAATTTCAGCGAACGCCCTTAACGCACTCAACGCCTGATCGCCTTACGCGACGAAAAATGCATGTCCATGTCGGCGCGATGATGTAATGCACTCTAAAACCACGCTCCGCACGTCGTTCGATTATAATGCGCGCCGGTCCATATAATGCATTAAGAATATGCAATAGATTGCACTCGGCAAATATGCGAAGAGGATTTGCAGACGACGCGTACACACGCGCGCTGGTGTTCCTATGGGAATAGAGGAACGCATCGACGGAGGGGGGGTCGCGAAGGGGATGGCGCTATTAGGACATTGCATATTCTCTTTGATCCGACGCTCCGACCTGGTGCAGAGGTGGGCCTCGATTTCAACGTTGCCCAGCGTCTAATAAATGCTACTGTTCCCGGCGTTCCCGGACCGTCCGAAAAAAAACACATCGAATCCGTCCAACACATCCCGGACACCGAATGCTTGCCCAGACGTTCTCGCCGGCATAAATAATAAAACCGCGCGCGGCTACGTGAAAGATCGTACCGTACGCGCGTTTCGTCTATCATTACGCCGGCTAATGAATGGCGCACGCATGGATGTGACATGGGTCACATGTCATTATTTTAATAATCGGTTCCGTAACCCTTTCTCTTGCGCGCGCGCGAGCGCGCGACTCTTCTTCTCGGCGCACTACTAATAAGCCGCGCACATTAAGATTACATGTGTCGCCGGGTCGGCGCTCATCAGCTATGCACACTAAAGACACACGAGCGACAGAACAGGGCACGGGGGGCGGGGGCGGGCGCGTACGCGGGCGTGGGCGCTCGAACGCACACCAGCTCGGAACAAACGGTCGGCAAACCGGCCGCCGCCGCCGCCGCCGCGACAACGCATCTGCGACGCGGGGCGCGCGCGACGACGACCCAAAACCATCCCCCTACGGCGCGGCGGCGACCACCATCATCCGCGACGCGACCGTGCGTGGTCCTTAGTTAATAATTTAAACCTGTCCGCCGCGAAGGCGTAATTATATGCACACCCCCTCTACTATTATCACTTAATTATTTATGGGCTCGTCGACGTTTACGTTTTAAAGCCGAGCCCCGAACGCATGCGAACGAATGCCGAACGTGCGCGTCGCTTGTAATTACCGCGAATCAAATGCTGCCCGCCGTCATCAGCGCGGTCTCGCGTTTTCTCGCTCTCGCGTACGCAAATCGCGCTCATTTGTTCTAACGACCCTCTAATGCGCGCTAAACATCCGGCCGTGGCATTAGGATCCACATTCGCCGGCAGACGCGCGCGCAAATTGGGCATTTATTATGTTACGCGCTAATTTTGCGTTTCTAATTCGCTTTTAAATTAGCGGAATTAACTCTTTCCAATTTGCTAATTGTTGCCTAACGAGGAGGCGCACTAAACGGAATTATTTATCAGAGGCCGGAGTGGGGCAGAAAAAAATGAAATAATTATAAAAACGTAAAGCGGGGAACCCGTTTCTCGTGAATATACGACATCTGATGTTTCCTAGAGCCTAGAAAATATTAATACGACTGCATTTAATGCGAGACGTCCTGGGGTTGACCATCACGTGAACACCGCGCGATGCGTCACTTGAGAAAGACATTAAAGAAAGGTGTGCGACGACGTCGTGGGGTAAAAACTAACCCTTTCGATCCTTTTTAAATTCCCTATCAATTTCCCCTGAAATCCATTCGATACATTTGTCGTAAATATTTAATGTCGACCATTACTTGCCGAATCAATTGTTGAACCCTTTGCGGCCGCGGCGGCGACGGCGACGAAACGAAACGAAAAACAATAAAAGTATTTCCAGTCACACGCGCTCCGCCGCCGAATATGGGAAAACCGATATTAAATCATTTACGGGCGTGTTCGCTGATAAATGATCTTTGTCGCTCCGCTGTGTGGAACGTAATGGGATAATGATGAAACGGCCGGCGAGCGAAACATGGGGTTAAACCAGAGTGCCAACAATAGGTGATTTGTAACTTGTTTAGATATCGAATTAAAGCGTTAAAATATAAATTTACATGCCGTTATCACACACCCACGCAGCTAGGAAAATACGAAAAAAATTTCGCGCTCGATACAAAAACAAGCGCGCGCGCGCCTAGCGTAAAGCACCCACATTTCGGATTTACATTTTTATTTATATCTGAGGCACTACTAATCTACAGTTGTGATCTGTTAAAAAGTTGTAAGAATATATCCGCTTATAAAGTGCCACGTTAAAAGCAGCAGTCGACGAACGTGTAAATCTGTTAAGACCTGGCGGAAATCCGTTATAAGCCAAACATGAAAAATATGTGTGTTTTTTTTTTCTTGAATATTCCAACGGTCGGCGTTACGTGCGCGTACGCATCCAGTTGCGGAATGAAATAAACCAAAACTACGCAAAACGTATGGCCATGAATAAGAGCCATGAATAATAACACTAAAAACGAGAACGTCGCAGATAGATGCGTATAAATTACAACGCCGGCCGGCGTAATATTTGTATTAAATATTCACGTCGAAATCGAACGCTTCGTTTAAGCAATTAAGAGGCGCGACAACATTTTCGTCGCTCATTTCCCGTCGTCGTCGCGACGGCATTAGCGTCGCCGAGCGAGACGGAATAAAATTCATCGCTTAATTGCCTCAAATATTTAATCGATTTCAGGCGCGAATTTACGACGTCGTCGCGCACTTCGCGTCCGACGCTGGCTAGCCGAGCGATGGCATTCGCTTTGACGAAATGATTAAATTGGCGTCTGGCGCGCCACTAGAGCGACTCGATATTACGCATCGAGCACGCACGTCTGCTAATTCGACAATTAATTAGCGAATTATCAACGCAATAAATATCGAATTGCGTTTGATACGCGTCGAACCAGAGCCCGACGACGGCCCACGCTCGCATCGATAGCACACTGCGCTGCCCTTTCGATGGCGCAAGGTAATAAGACGACGGCGATGCAAAATACACGCGCGATGCGTGGTCGGACGAAAAAGAACGCGACGACGCGTCGACGCGAAAGCGCCCCGACCGACGGTCCGATCCGGCATGCTCGGGCATCATTAATGTACCTAATTAGATAAGGTTACTTGGTCGTTGTAAATTGCGCCCGACTCAAAGGAAGCAATTATCTCTCCGCGCGCGCCATCCGAACCTGCGTGACGGCGGCGGCGGCGACGGCGGCGGCTGGGTCTGCGCTCTGCCGGATTTCATGCAAACGCGCGCGGCGGCTGACACGGCGGAGAATTAAGAGCTGGAGCGCATGTGTTGCGCGAGCATGCAAATTCGAGACAAATAGGGACGGCGGCGTGAATATAAAACGACGTCGCCATTCGTCACCACCCGCGCGCGCATCCGCATCCCGCGCGAGATAATTGCGCCGATTTCGCAACATCAAATATTGCGCCCGTACAGTGCCATTTTCGTCCCGGCGATTTACATGTTTTTCACTTGCAAATCATCATTCGAATATGTCAAACTGTTACGCGCGCCTTGTGCGATCGTCCCAAAGACGTCGCGAACAATGCCCCACCCGACTTATTACCCTAATGAACCGACTGCGATTGAAAACGGCACAAGTTTCCAATCACGACGAGCGTGCGCATGCGCCTCGGCCAAACACCTGCACGCGATAAAGCGACACCGATTACCCTCGATTGATCAAATATTTAAGCCGCGACCGACTTCCATTCCCCTCGCCGGCACTTTCGTCCTTTTTTTTCGGGGGGCTTTTAGACGCCGATCAAACGCGTTAATAATTTATTCGCTATAGACACAACTTCGCGCCGCATCCCCGCACCAAAACCAAACACTCAACCACCACTCAATGCCAAATCCATCAGCCGCAAGTGCACACGCGCCGAAAAACAACCAGCGCGTAATCCGTCGACGACGATGTTAATGTTGTGGCGAATTCGTAAGCGCGCGCGCCCGCCGCCCCAGTCAAGCGATTATAATAATAATAGCGCGCTTAAACGGCGCCGATTTAATAAACATAAATCATCCCCTCGCGCGCACGCCACCAACTGGCCGCCGCATTAGCGCGCCCGTCCGGGCGCTCGTATTTTAAGCGCCCAAACGGCACGTCCATTGTGCGGAGCGCAACGTTCGGTTCCTCGGCCCTTGAAATGTTTATGAAACATAAGTATGAGCGGTGTATGATCACCCCTTTGTAAATCGGATGGGCGTATTGCATAATATCGCGAGGGGAACTTATAATCCGGAAAATTTGGCGACCGATGATCGCTCGGTGATTCCATTGAAACCCTAATGGGTCTTATTGTTGAGCGACAATCGCGCCATGCGCTCATATTAAATCATATCGCGAGGGTTGCGATAAATGCATCTTAAACGCTTTTGACTTCAGGTGAATCATTTCGGTAAAAAGCCCAATGAAATAGATAAACGTTTGCCAGCTAATTGTAAGCAAATGTTGGAAGACGAAGGCTTGAAAGAGATGCGTGATTCATAGCTGAAGTTTGGGCGGTCCTGCAATTAACAAATAGATAGGGCGTATCAACAACAGTCACAGAGTAAATTTGCTTGATGACCTCCACATGTGCAGAGAAGTAAATAGGAGACAAGTGCATTTATAATCGTTAGTTAGCTTTTTAAAAATTAGCGGTCGTCCGCGCGCGTTTCGGCGGCGGCGGCGGCGAAAGTAGCAGGAGCGGCGGCTGCTCGCGCACATGCGCGCGCACGGCTCGACACTTCTCTTCTGGGTGGCGCGAATTTCGCTATTTATAACATCAAACGCCGGTCGTAAACCATTTATATAAATAATTGCCGGTGCCGCGCTTTTGACCGATCGCTGTTAATTGCCTGTGAATTACGGCGCCGGACGCGTCGCTATTTCATTTTCACAATCCCGCATTCGCCCGTTCGCCGCGCGACGCGCGAATCGCACGCACGACGCGCGCAATGCGCACGCGCGCACGTGCGTCCATAAATGCGTTCGCCGCCTTCGCGAGCGCGCGCACTACGAAAATAATCCGCGGCGTCGTTTCATCGTCCGCGAAGCGCTCTGAAGGTGGCGTCCGGAAGGCGACGCACATCAAACGTCCTAATTGACCCTGCGCCAGTTTCCCGCGCTCGCGATTCCGTCTCGCACGCCGCATCGCGAGTTTTCCGTCTCGCCGCGCATCTCTTGCGATCTCTGCGCCGGCCTCCCGCACAAAGACGGCCGTTGCGTCGCTTCGACGCGCCCGTCACTTCGTTGGCGTTGGCGTTTCTTTAATCATCATCTCAAAGCCCGCGATCGGGAAAAAATTGAAGCTGATTATTACGCAACGCGAAACAAAGGTGAACAAAAAAAAACGGGCGCCTCCCGCATTCAGCACTTTGCTGCCGCGCTGCCGACAGCAAGAAGAGTGGGAAAAAAAAAGATTACGCGATTTAATTAATTCATCAGAAAACGCAAGTGGCGGGCTGGCTCTCTTCGTGCGCGCCGCGTCGGTTTCCTTCGCGCGCGCATCAGCAGCCAGTTTGTTCACTATTCTCGAACCATTAGCGGCGTTAACAAGTGCACGAACGGTTTTGCTACCGCGCGTCGTGTGACGCGCCGTCTGAAACCTGCTATTACTATAATATCGTTAGACGATTGCTCCAGACTGGCGTTCGAGTAGCACATAAAAGAAGCGCATTAAATCATAAACAAGCATTGTGCATTGTTCCGAAATAGGAAACGCGCGCGAGAGAATTTTCCTTTCCTATGCGACCTGTCTGGCTTCGCCCCTGTGCTCAATGAATTATCAATCACGGGTCGCCAACATTTGGCGCACAACCTGCGGACACCGCAACGTTTTGGCTCGTCGAAAATCCTCGGTCGTAATTAGCAGATCAGCGGCGTTGTCAGTAGCGAGATAAACGCACGTCGGCCAGCATTCTCGCCGACGATTCTTATACTAATGAGCAAAGTGAGTTATCGCCCTATTGTGTGCTCGTTTTCCGCCGTCGCCTTTACGTTCAATCTCGACGAGAGAAGGCGAACGCTCTAAAGAGCTATTAAACGACTTGCGCAGATTGCCAACAAATTATGATCTCAGGTGCGCAACGCAGCGAGTATCAAAAGCATCGAAACCCAGCGGTCGTGGGAGGATAACTTTGCATCAACCGCTTGTAAATTGCGCGCGTTCTCGACAAACGCGTCGCCGTTTAAGAATCGAATAATCAGAGAGGCTTGCTATGAAAACGGGCGCAAAACGATGCAAGGTCCACAAACACGGAGTCCGCTTTATTTTGGTGTTAGATCGTTGCCGTACGCGAGTTGTAAATGGCAAAAAGTGTGTCGGTGCCACATAAAATTTAAACCAGGGACCATTATTCAATAATGTAAGTAAAGAGCGCATGAGTAGTTACTAATGCGCGAAGGAAAATGTGAGAAATAGTCAGGTCGACAAACCTGCGCGAACAAAATCCAAATAAAATCAAAATGAATCTCCGAGCTAAAACATTGTTTATTCTTCGCGTTTGGTAAAAAAAAATTCTTGCGCCAAATACGTTTTATAATCACATCGAAGGTGGCGCGGCGTCCATTTAGATTTCGTCGCGTGGCTTTTCGCGCGCTCTCAATAAATTCCCGACTTCGGCGGGAAATTCGATGAAAACGAAAGCCGGCGCCGACCGCGATCGCGCCGAGTGCGCGCACGCAGCGCCGCGCCACAATCAACGAGCCATGAAATTTCTCTCACCACAACCATTATTCGCCCGGACATAATATTCGTTTAATTGCCACTCTGATAGTTGGCACGCTGACAGAAATGCGTTGCGCCGCAAAGCTGCGCGACTGCTCCGGCGACGAGTTGGAGAGCTGGCGCTGCCGATTTCGTTCATTCGTCTTGCATAAATTATTAGACTACAAATAATATTCATAAATTATCAAATATCGCACGTTCGCCGCCGCTTTGCCGACTTCACGGCTGGGCGCGTGGCTTGCGCACTTTCGTTCGTAAATACACTCGAATCGTTCGCCGCCAACGTCGACAACAATGGAGCCCAATAAAAACGTGGCATTCGTCAAACTGTCTGCACATACGATTTGTGATTCAGACACTGGAGGACCAGCGCGCTCGTCTCGGACGCCGGCCCGAAAAAGGATTAAATCGCCCGAGCGCCGGAATGAACACGAAAAGCACTAAAAACGCGCTTAATGCCCGTCTGCGGGGCGGCGTGTGCTCGCATTTAAATTATCGCCGCGGCCCGAACCATCCGTCCGGACTTGCGGAGCAAGTGCAAATTCATGTGCGCGCACGTCGCGGCGCAAAATTTACAACCGGCGCGCACACTCGTCGCTCGCGCTCTTTCGCTGCGCGCCGGGCCAGAATGGAAGTATAATGCCGGCGCAACGCACTATTTTATCATTTTAATGTTGTCCCAAACCGCTAAAAAGAAGAGATAAAGGCTGGCGCGGAGACCGGCGAGAGGCGTCTCGCACCAAACTGCTAAATTTAATCGCAACGGCGTCGCGTCGCTCGAATATTAAATCGCACGTATCAAACGAGACACTTCATCTTCATTTTCGTTCTTGGCCAGGCAAGCTCGTTCGCGCCATAAACGTTTCGCATAAAAGCCACATCAACCAAATCGTCGACGCTAGCTAAAGTTACCGATCGCGGCGGAGCGTTGACAAATTTGCGAAATTGTAAACACGTCGAGTGAAACAATAAACAGCGCGCGCGCGCAACGTGATGGGAAATCCGCAAATAAAACAATTGGGTCGCTGGCGTCATCGGTTCGTTTGATAATGAGACTGTTCGTGTTCGCGATAGTTGGATATCGGGCGAAATTTTTTGCGCGACACAAACACAGGTTGCACACACACACACACATGCCCAATGCGATGCGTCATCGCATTAGTCGACCGCAGCCTGTCTCTCTCTCGCGATAATTTTCATTCGATCGAATATCAATCGCGCATATGATCGTATCAATAAATTAATTGGCGATTTTGACGTTAAAATAACTTGCGACTAATCCGCAGCGCATCAAGTTGGCGCGAACATCAAACAAATTCCGAACTTCTACACTCCAACCGATGCGAGTGTGCGCGCAGGTGTTTCCATCGTTTGCGCATTCGAATTCGCAAAATTGCGCGGAATAAATTCAAAAACGCGCGCTAGTTTTAACTAATTAATGAAAATGTCCTCGATGACGCTCATTAGCGAACATTTCAATTATTTTTCGCTGGATACGTTTTAATTTGTCCCAGTTTACATTTCACTTAGCAACATTATACAACGAATGTTGTATTATATTGAATAATATAATATATTCCCAAGGCACAAAAAGAAAATTAATGAAATTATATTTGCAGAAAGGAAGTCGATTGTCAAATCGCATTAGCAGGTAGAATTTTTCGAAAGAAAAAGAAATGTGATTTTTGTCAAGACGTGATTTCCCACTAAACGTGTCTCCGAATGCCCAACCCTCAATACCTTTCCGTTTACCCTTAACGGCCCACCACGATTGCATAATGGAACACACCGTAAACTCGTAAACATATTGATATAAGGTCGAGCGATGTCAGTGAGGAGGTGGTGGTGGAAAGCGTAGGTGTGCACGAGGTGCGTCGTGTTGTGAAAACCCAGGGGTGGTGATTTATAGAATTCCTCTCGATGCGGGTGCGAGAGCGCGCATTCATTCTAATCCCATGAAGGATCTAGGAATACCGGCGCGTCGTCGCGTATTGACGTGCGTCGGTGCGACGATTTTCTCACGGCGGTTTTGTCGTGTCTTTATATTCCAATTTCCTTTTTTGCACAAACGCTCGCGCCATTATTATGCGCGAAGCGTAAGGCTGGGTGCTGCTTGAGTATTTATTCCGTAATGTCAGTAGGCGCGCACTGAATGCGCACGCCACATCCTAGACGAGCGAAGTTCCGAGAAGATTCGCTCGTTCGAAATTTGGGGCACGTATTGTTGTCGACTCTCTGGCCACAATGAACCCCTGCGAACGAGTGGATAATTGCGGTTGGCAAACGCTCGCAAAAATCCACGAATAGCGAACGCTCGGC
>JAODGE020019302.1:0-38966 GCA_027574965.2 Ecitophya simulans
TATATATATATATATATATATATATATATATATATATATACTGTATTAAATTTATGATAGGATTTGAGACAGCTCTAGCTGTAATGGTTTCAAATCGTCTAGTATAGAACTTTTAAATATAATACATTAGGCGCTAGAAATATTTCGTTAAAGATGTGAACCAATGGGTAACGGAGTATCATCGTTGTTTGTTTAAGACTGAGTTTAATTTTACGTTTACATGCCTGTATAAACAATCTTAATATAACCAAATTCCTAACAAATAAGCCCTGTGAGGCGAACAGTGTCACGACAACCGCGGGAGGTAAGTCTTCTTCACCGTATCGTGGGAGAAGCGCCTGTACCTCGCGTTGGTCTCCAGTAGAGTGTTTTTGCCAATGCTACGTATAATACCCCCACCAGTTTAAGATCCCCCACCACTAAAATTTAAAACTCTGCCTACGCGCCTCCTGATGGTCCACAATCTTCTACCAAGCGGCGACGCCCACAAACCAATGTCAACCAATTCAGACGGCTGCGGGAGGCCGAGAGGGAGTGGTGGATGTGGTGAGGAGGGGGGGTCCGTTGGGGGGGAGTGGGTGGGGGGGCGGTTGGTGTGGGGGGGGGTGGGGGGGGGGGGGGGGGGGGGGGGGGGGGGGGGGGGGGGGGGGGGGGGGGGGGGGGCCACATTGGCGTGTGCCGAGTGCAATTCTCTCTGTTGTGTTGTTTGTTTACAAAGAAAGGAAAATTGAGTCTTCGTGAGCGAGCAACTCTCACACGTTATCTGTGTATTCATTCAGTTCACTTTTAAGGCTGCTTTTATTCCATGTGAGAACGATAATATCAAGGTGCGATGACGACAAATTGGTGTGGAGAGTTGAGGTGGCAGCAAATCGTAACAAAAAGCATCAGTAGACGCTGGCTGGTAGTGCGCTCACTTACGAGCTGTCGAACATGGGGGCTCACAAATCGTATTCTGATGATTGAACAGTGCATGATTGTGCTCTTCAGAATAGTAATGATGACAATCGCGAGCGCGCCGCTTGGCTCGCTGGGTCGGCGGCGTGTAACTGAAGGAGACACATTATGGTCATCCTGATGTTTTCTGATCGGCCTTGTGCAATCTTGCTGCGCTTCATCGAGTGCTCCATCATGGGCTCAAGCGCATCCGGTACTTCACTATGGCTACGACCTGCGCTGTCCTCGGGCTGGAGTTCTGCACGGGCGGACTTCACTGCCGCCAGCTTCCTCTGCGCCTTCAGTTCAGTAAATAGGTCCTCCACTACAGCACTTGGGAACGTAGCTTCAAACACACGCGAGTCCACATGTTCGTCTAGCACATGTATCATGTGCGTCACATAGGCCTGCTGATCGCCTGCCAACTCCATCATTTCGTGGAGAGAGGCAATACGTTCCGCCTCTCTTCCACCGCTACTGCTGCCTTCTGCGCTCATAGTGGCGAGCACCCCCGAGATCCGGTTGGCGTCCTGCGAGGCCAGTGTGGCGGCCGTGCGCAGCGAGCCCTTCACCAAGTTCGCGTCCACGAGCGCCATCACGCGTCGCACGGCGGGGTCGCCCAGCACGGGGCCGAAGTCGGTCTGCACGCTCCGCTTCGCCCACTGCACGTTCTGCTCGGCGACGTCGCCGAGTGTCGCGTAGGCGCGGGCGAGGTGCAGTGCCTCTAGCGCGGACAGGATTGCCATCGCTTGGAATTGTGGGGACTTGTAGTAGTGTATGTGCAGGGCAGACTCAGAGAGCTTGCGGGTGTCCATGCCGAGCTGTCGGTACAACTCATTGAGCTCAGCGTGCGCTTTTTTCTTCGCCTCCTGTAAGGTGCGGCGAACCCCGTCAAGTTGCGGTGCCTCCTCAGGTAGATGGATCATCTCCGGCCCAACGAGTGACTCCATCACCTTGTTTTGTAAAAACGCGGTGGATGTTCCGCCAATGAGGTCGGCCGCCGCTGCCGCTGGAAGTGGACTGCCAGAGCTATTTTCCATATTTGCCTTGTTGCGCCGAGCCATCAGGTCGACGTTCATCTCCTTCTGATAGTGCTCCAAGAACTTGAGCAGGATGCCCTCCATCCGCCCTTCCGTTACGTGGCCCACCACCTTGTCAACAATGGTGCCCTGCATGATAAAAAAGGTGATGGGCAGCTTCGCGCGCTCCACTGAGAAGGCCGAGGCAAGATTGCGGTTCTCATCGGCGTTGATGGTACAGAGCTTTAGCCACGAGCTACTGCGGCCTGCTGTCACCGCGCCCGCCTTCGAATCGGATGCTGGAGCTCTGTCTGTCACACCAGCATCAGGTGGCAAGTCAATTGTGAGCCCCTCATCGTCGGTAGTGGCGGTCGACGCTGCGGGTGTACTCGGCGCCTTAGTGTGATTATCCTCCACACTACCGACCTCAGCGTTGATCTTTTCCACCAAGTTCTCTGTGTTTCGCAGGAAGGATGTGCAGTTGCTATTTGGAATGTGGTACACGAGACAGATCGCCTGCTGTGACTGCAAGACTTCGGCTTCAAACGACGCAGACGTCGTTGTGTATGACACACCACGTCGTGCGGCAACCAGCGCATGACAGTTGCCGAGTGGTAGTCGTGACAATGTGGATAAGGGCTGGTAGTCTTTGGCGGTAGAGCGCCTAATTGTGGGGGTGTTAAAGCCAACCCTGGCAAGCCCGCTGAACGGTCGAAGTGATGAAGTGAGTGCCAGCGTGTTCATGATGGTGGATGGAGTGTCTCCGCCTTTTTCTAATGCTGATGCGCCAGTGTAACCACGCACTGAGACTGCCGGCGCAAACCTCATGCCGCCACGATACATTGCCAATACTAACGCACGCCCTCTATGGATTCTAGGGTGTGGATTACTTACGCAGGAGTGTCTCAAAAGGAGACACAAAGAACAGAAAGAAAAGGTAACGAAAGACAATGAACAGGACAGTTGCCACAGGTGGTCACACTACGTTGTTAGAACGGACTCCCCGCACCACGTCCCCTCAGTCCCACCCTGCAGCCTCTCCTGAGAGCCGCACGTCGGACAAAGGGTGTACGATGTAGGCACGGCTCCAGTGCATTCTTATATTTTTTTTTGAAAAAAGTGCCTTTTTTGGTTAGTTGTTGTTTCTCTCTTCTGCGCTCAGGCGGTTCTTATGCAGAGAACAAGTGCACCAGCAGTGCAGGCAAACCCACTCCAAGACCCTCTCTATTGGCCTCGAGTGAGAAAAAAATATATATCATAATAGTACCCACTTCGTTCAAGTTTCTATATCTTTCTATCTCTACCCATCTGCACGTGTGACTCGCCAGTCAGTCTTTCAACAGAGAGAGCATGAAGCTTCTTCAGCAGTCGTTAGAGAGCAAAAAAAAGTAATAGTAATTAACTAGTGAGTGTCCTCACCACACAGACTTGTCGACATGCGCATAATTGTATATGTAAACAAATGTGTGGAATAGCCTATGTTCCTTTTTTTCGTAATTGATCTAAGCAACTTCATTCAACGCTGCAGTCTATCGTGTCAAGGACCAACTCACCATATACGGACGCACATTATCATTTCTGAAACTGTGCATAGTAACACATGTTTCTGTTTATCCATTTGCTCTTGTAAATCTATGATGAGGGAGGGAGGGAGGGAGAAGGAGGAGTTGCCATTCAACCCACCCGAAACCCATGCACTCTCAGCCCACTAGCTCTATATTTGTCACCTTCCTTTTCTCTTCATATCTCCCCTCGGGTGAATTAATTAAATAATAATGAAAACAACCTCGAGGCTATAGCGCGTCACAGCCACTCATCCTTATTGGAGCCTCCCCGGACTGTCTTGGCGATAGGGAAGCGAGGGACATCGTGAGAGGACAGTTCTTGATACTGCACAGTCATGTACTTCCCGAGGAACTGCTTGCGATGCGCCCATAGTGCGTGACGCTGCTTCGTGGTCACCCTTGGTGGCGCGTTAAAGCGGATACCATCCTTTGTCTCACAGACAAAGGCACCCATGCCGTTCTTGAACTTGCCCTCCCCGGGAAGGAAGCCGACAATCTTGAACTCGGCGTCGTGCATCTGCTTGTACTTCAAAAGGCCAAAGCTACGCTTTCCATGCTCGTATGGGAACTCGGGACGGCGGATCATCACCCCCTCAAAGCCCTGCGTGCACGCCTCCGTCAGGACATCCTCCATCTCGTCTGGGTGCACAAGGGCTGCGGGCACATGGTACACCTTCACCTGGTCCTCCCCGCTCGCACGAGCAGCTGCAGCCTTATCCTTCACCTTGGAGCGGATCACCTTCTTCTTCTTTTCGTCGTGCTGGTAGTTACTGATGCGCTTGGCACCGCACACAGGGATGAGCTTCTTCAGCAGGCGGTACCGCTCCTCAAAAGGCGCCACCGCCGCACTAAGCTGCGAGCTGTACATAATATCGAAGGCAAAGTACTCCAGTAGACGGTCCTGCGCTTCAATGGTGGCGGGCGTCGACGTCTTCTGCAACTTGCGCACGAGTCCGTTCAGCTGCTCAAAGTTGCACTCCGGTGCAAAGAGCTCCCCATCGAGCATCAGCTCCGGATCAGCCTCGAAGAGCGGGATCACTTGAGGGACAAAACTGCTACAGCACTCCAAGATAATGCCCCCGCGTGAGAAGAACTGCACTTCCCTGCGAACAGTATTGTACCCGATCATGCAGCGGATACCGTCGATCTTCGGCGAGGCGAGCAGCAGCTGCTTCTCCCCGCGCTGACTCGCCTGGAGCAGCTGGTCCCCCACCAGTTCCCACCGTTGTGCAAGCATCGGCTGGATGTTCTTGTGCTCCCACTCCGGGTTTCGGTAGAGGACGCTGTTGTAATTGGAATGAATCATGCGCGGGGCCTTCGTGTACTGTGGCGATTTGAGTACCACTTCTCCCTTTGTGTTGGTGGCGGCTGTCGCCTCCAGCTTCTTCTGCGGCTTCTTGCACAGTGGGCAGAGCCCGCCATCATCTATGAACTTCGCAATGGACATCTCAAACTCGTCCAGACACTGTGAGCAGCGCCACACCGCTTTTTTGTTGCAAACCGGGGAAACGTTAGTGGGTGTTTGCATGACGGTACCCCAGCATGGCCCCACCCAGCACGCGGCGATGTGTGGGAAGGCGGCCTCGAGTGTGGTATCCTTGAGCCTACGGTATATTTGGCGCTGCTGTACGTTGCGATCACGTCCGCAGCCAAAGAGCTTGCTGCTGTCCACACCGAGGCGGGTCGCTGCCAATAGGAAGCAGGGGAGCCGAAACATCGTCCACTCACACCCTATTTGTCAAAGAGAAGGACGCCCGCTTCACCTCCAGAACCCCGTAGTTATGCGAGGGACACCTCTCTTTCTCTTGCTCTAGGTGGAATGTGTTTCAGGCGTAGGTACACAAAAACGTCGAGTACCATGTTTAACGTTCAAACAAAATAGCAAATGAGGAGAAGGAAATCCCAATAATAATAAAAATACACATTGTCATCAAGAGAAATGCTTGGAACAGAATCATAGTGATGCTGTCTGAGAGGAAACGGATCCTTCGAAGATTTACATCAAGCGATAAATATGACGAGGCTGTTTTCACTTAAAAAAAAATGAGGAAAAGAAATGATCACAACAGCCAGTAGGAAAGCAAAAAAATGCTGATAAAAAATACCGGCTGGTGATTCCGAGTACAGGTACACAATGAAGCAGATGCACACCCCTGGGTTCTAGGTGAATGAAGTGTACGAAGAAAGCAAGAGATCTTCCCCACTACAGTACAACACCAAGAACAAAGAGAACAAAAAAGAAGGTTGCATCACGCCATCACTATATATAAGTTATAGGGTGAGTGGAGACAAAAGAAAAAAAGGAAATACATGTTGAGTGTGTACAGTGCGAAGTGAAGCAACGAGCGAAGCCATCGTTCCCCCCCCCTCAAAGGATGACCACCTCCTCGCACGGTATGTGCATGTGTGCGTATGGAGAAACGACTACTGGTAGTGATACAGAGGGGGGAGGGGGGGGGGTTGTGTGCATGCCCTCTTCGCAGGTATCCAACTTCTCTCCCCCTCTCCGTCGCTACCTCTCGTTTTCTCTACCCTGTCAAACTATTCTCGGCTATCGCAACTAGAGGATTTGCTTTGCTTTCCTTCGTTTTCTCTTCTCCATTCTTTATCCCGCAACTGTGCTTGTGTGGATTCAGATCCAATCCTCACCCGTCGCGACCCCTCTCACGCACTTGCCTACTGGGAATCGTGGGATGCCGTCCACTGTGAGTTCCTGGTATTGCACTGTCAGAGCCTTGCCAACATAGTTCTTCCGCCAGTTATTCCACATCCGCTTCTTCTGGTCATCGGTGGAGGCGGGCGTGACTGTGAAGGTCTTCTTTTTATCTTTGGTTTGACACACAAAGGCACCGAGGCGGCCCTTCCATTTGCCCTTTCCCTCAACAGCGGACACAATCACAAACTCGTCGTCCTTCATGACCTTGTACTTGAGTAGGTTCCCGCTTCGTTGCCCGTACGCATAAGCGCCGGAGTCAGCGGGGGCCGTGGATGTAGGACGCTTTATCCGCCTTTGCGCGGAATGGACGCGGTGCCCGTGGCTGCTCTTGTGCGCTGAGGGGGCGGCTGCGGCCCTCCCGTCCCGCCGCACCATGACCCCTTCATAGCCAATGCTCAGCGCATCTCGTAGCGCGCCATCGACATCTTTCCTTGTGCACTTCAACGACGGCACGACGGACAGCACGCGGGGATCGTAGTTCTTGATGGTTCGCTGATTGTTCGCTGTCACGTCTGCGATCATCCGTGTTAAGAAGGCATATCGCTCACTATAAGGGGCCGCATTGCCTGTAGAGATGAACTTTGTGGCATACAGCACGTCAAATATGTGATACTGCAGCTTACCCTGCATTGCCGCCACCTCCGGCGTCGATCGCTCCCGTGTGGTACGGATGGCGGATGTGAGCTCCTGAAAGCCAATCACATCGTCTCCTCCGCCACTGGCTCGGGTACTGGTGCAGTTTCTCTTCGACCGCGTGCCACTGACGCTAGTCTCTCTCTTTTCATCCATCATGAGGCTGAACAGTAGCCCAGACGACTGTGGTGGCGAGACAGAAACCGAGGTTGCCGCTGCTGCGTTTGCTTGGTTTACAGAGTCATTGTACAACTCGCCATCCAGGACAAGAGCAGTATCGCGCTCAAACAGGTAGCGGAGCGCGGGGTCGATCTTCTCATCGCAACACTCAAACAACGTACCGGAGCGGCTGAAAAAAAGGATGCGCTTGTTCTTAGCATCGTAGGCTGTCACGCAACGAATGCCGTCCAGTTTTGGGGAGACAAATATCTCCTCGTCATCAGCGATCTTGGCGCCTTCCTTCTCGTAGTTCTTTGCGAGCATCGGAAGAAGGTTGCGTGTGTCACTGACCCGCAGGTACTGGTTGTCGGCGACGGACTTCTTGATGCGATTCGCGTTTGGGGCAGCGAGCGTACCTAACGAGCTGTCTGGCCTGCAGCGGTGCTGCACTGCCACACTAAGGTCCTCCACCACGGTGTCACCCGACTGCGCCAGCGAGGCCAATGCGGGCCGCTTGTGGCACTTGGGGCACCGGCCCCCCGCCGCGACGTGTAGGTCCACACGCTTGTTGAACTGGTGCGCACACGCTGGGCAGCACCACCACGCCAGTTTCCTACTGCCCGGTGATATATGGTGTGGCTGCAGCATTTTATTGGATGAAGCGGCCAGCCATGTCTTGGCGATGGTGGGGTGGAAAGTGGCGAGCGTCATTGCCGCTGCATCGCCATCACCCGCGCTTGCACCGGTCGAGGTGTCGGCTCGTTTACAACCAGACGGGGAGGGACGCCGTGGTGACTGTGGCTTCTTCTTTGAGGATAGGAATACAATGGATGGGTATCCAATGGACTGCGCACACCGACTGACCCGCATGGTGAGTGAGTGCAGGAGGAGGGAGGGGGGATGCTGTCCACGCTCCTCTTTACTCGGCCGAATGGAGGACTGAATGCCAGTTAGTCACAGGGATGGTAGATCAGAAAGAGAAAACAGTACAACTGCGGTGTATGTATATATGTATGGTAAATCGTATACAGGGTGTGAACAATCAAAAAGTAATATGTATTGGGTGAAATGTAAACGTGACTAATGAGAACGAAAAAAAATATATAGCACACGTATTTGTATCGGCAAGCGCCTTGATGGCTTTTAGAAAAGCCTGTATGCGCGCTAGTTGGTACAAACAACAACAACAGAAAAAAGAGAAAACACACAACAAATCAAGGAGGGATGCTTCACTCGACGTTTGAAAATAAAACGCCCAAGGAGCGGAGATGTGCGTCTGGATGTGTGCTACCAGTGTCAGTAGCGACGCTATGATCTTAGAAGTGAGACAGGCAGAGAGAGGTAGAGAGAGATCTGTACGTCACACCACTGAACCCTCTCCCGCTTACTCCTCCCAGGCAGTCACCTACTTTTTTTGTCGTGTATTGCGATGAAAATGGGAAGATAAATATTTAAAAAGGGTGAAGCAGCAGTGCAAGTGAAGTCCAGGAGTAGAAGGAAATCGATAAGAAACACCAAGTAGTAGCAATAAATGTACAGGCTTCCATCAGCTGGCAGGGGGAGTGTGAATAGTCGGAGGTGCGGAGAAGCAGTGCAGAATGCTATTAGCAGGAGACTGGTCGTCTGTGTAGTGAGACATGATTGAATTGCAAGATATATTAATAGAAAGTCTCCGCAATGGTGCGGCAGAGGGGTCCCGTGAAGTTACCCGCCTGAGCTACGAAGGGCAATCTCATTCAAGTGCTCATTTGTGCGTGTCAGCCACACCTCATCCTCCATATTGTGCGGCAGTGGCCCACCCCACGGGAAAAGGATCGAACACAGAGTGCCAACGTCTCGACCAATAGTGCCACTACGATTGCCAACACTGCCATCGGAGGAAGCGTAGTTATCTGTGTCATTAAGGAAAGCCACCATTGCGTTATGCAGTGAATGGACATCATCGCATCTACGCTTCGTCAATTCTATCACTGTAGCAGTGACATCACTCTGAGGTGTATTGAGGAGCAGTACGCAAGTTGACATGGTGCGGCCGACGCAGGCGTCATCGTTTTCCAGCTTCTGCGTGACTGCGTGGAGTGCAACGGCCAGTGCAGCACGAGGGCACTTCGTGTCGTTTCTGACCGTGCCAGGCACTACCATGCCCGTATTATTTTCTAGACCGAAAAGATTGTGTGAAATAAAGTATAAAGTGGCGTGAAGGACATGTGCCATCCGTGCAGGAGACAAAACGAGAGAGGACTCCGAATGCTCTGAAGGGGAGTCAGCTGCTACAGCTGAGCCGGCGGCATCGGCGAAGAACCGCAGCAGTGGCGCACATGAGCTCAGCCACCACTTATTAATCAGTATCTCCGTCACCACTGACGTCTTCAGGACATCCCCGCGCTCAGCCAGCAGCGCGTGTGCCATGTGGACGCACCAGAGAACGAGCAGCTGCTCGAGCTCAGATGCCAGCGCAAATTCCTCTCTAGAAACTGGGCTCAGCCTCGCAGTGTCAGTCACGGTAGGCTGCTCAAGGGGCAGAGATACGAAGGTCCACGTGGTGTCCAGAGGCGGCGGGATGGTAGGGCAGCTCCCTCCTCCCTCCAGGAGCATCACCATTTGCTCTACACGAGCCCACCTGGCGCTCTCTATCCAGCAGAGTGATACCCACTGGAGTGTCTCCACCGAAAGTAGCTCGTACTCCGGCTCACCGACGGCAACGTTGCTCCTATCAACACGCTGTGATGCAAAGTACTCTAGCCACTGCGCGGTGCGCGGAGAACTGCTGCACGAGGACATGCTGCGCGACAAATCGCTGCCACACCGTAGAAGTGCCGAACAATATCGCATACTGTGCCGCCTCTCTCTATCTCTCTATATATGTATGAGTACCAGCGCCTTTGCGTACGACACAGACAGGCAAAGCGCCTATACCGACGACAATAGAACGCAACAACCAAAATTAAAAAGGGAGAAAGATATGTATCGACAAAAATCGGAGAATTTGTCGTGCGACTGTTTTCCCATCTCCATGAGGAAAGTGTCTCGAGCACTAGCATCAGGTGTACCACAACGTGCTTAGAGTTTCTGTCTAACGTGTGTACTGAATCACATGGTAGCGTGACCAGGAGAACCCTTCAATTTGTTTTTTATTTTTTTCCCTTGAGTGCTGCTGTAATTACCCCAATGCTGGGGGACGTTAATCAGTCACGGTGCTGAAGCTCCTCGGCACTCACTTGTAAATACGCGCCGCTGATCTTTCAATCATTCTTTTTGTTTGCTTCGCGCTGCATTCAGCCTTTTTTTCTCTATATACTTGCTTCGTCATTTGCGAATCTTACAAATTCAAGCCACCAACGCCAACAACACGAACACTCGCAAAGACGGGCATCACTACACCTGGTACTTGGACTTGGGGCGTGAGCGCTTCCCCTTCACCTTACCGCCAGTAGACGACCTCGCAGTGGCAACCAGCTGCGATCCCAGGTCAGCCTCCACGGCATCACCCTTCTTCGTTTTGCTGCTCTTCAGCTCTGGAAGCATGCCAACACGGATCATCTTGGCAAAGGGCAGGTTCGCTACAGCAGCCAACTTGTAACGGCGAAAACGGAACCGCTTGATGATGCGATGCTTTTTCATACGGAACCGTCTGGCCAGCCAGCGCGAGGAGGAGTAGGGGAAGTTCCTAGGCCCAAAGGTGACCTGGCCATAGAACTTAGCTGCCCAGCGGCACGCCAGTTCCTGTACCTTCTCACCATAAGATGACGCGCGCTCCTCAGTGAGCTGAGCAGCAGCGCCGACCTCATTGACCCCAGGTGCCCTCGCCTGGGAGGCGGCAGTGGGATTGCACAGAAGCATCAGTGGTCTCATGGAAACATCGGTGCTAGCGCACACACGCTGGCGAAAGGACTTGATCTTGTAGTTTTCATTGAAACTGGTGACGATGACCGGGTCGCGGTCAATAAAGTTTGTGCGCATCGGCGGGGGAAGCACTGCCTCAGTGGTGATATTTGGGCGACGCGGTACTAACGCGCCTTGCCTTGACGGCGTTGCTGGCGCCTGCGCACATCGGGTGGCCATCGCTGCGGACCCGACTGCACCCCCTAGAAGTTGTACACAACGCCGCATGAGTTCCACTGCCGTTTTTTCTTTTCGTACGTGTATGTGTGTGTGTGTGTGTGTCTGTGACCTATGTGCAAATGCTTCGCGCAGTACCGCACAGCCGTATGATGATAATGCTTGTGCTTTAGCCAAGAAATGGCTGAGCCAGTAATACTACTAATAAAGAAAGAGACCGAAGCTGTACTTGGCCCCTTTGTACCGGCGACTACAGATCGATAGAGCACGCCAATGTGTGTGTGTGTGTGTGTGTGTGTGTGTTTTAGAAATAAAAAGCAAAGAAGCGCACACAAGATCAAGAGTCAGAGAGCAGTTTTCAATTCGCCATTTTCAAAGAGTGAGTCGCTATGTAGCGTGCTCACTCATATACCGTGATATCCAGTTAAGGGTTTCATGGTCCAGCTGTTCTCTTATTCCAACCGTCTCTAAACGCGCGGAAAACGTACTTATGCAGTCAGTGCGGTGCAACTGCCAGACACTGACAAAAAGCGCAAGTGGAACAAAGAGAGGGGTATTGATGGTGGAGAGGAGGTGCTTAAGACGCGCACGGCAGACAAGGACCGCTCCACAGACCCCATCTCGCACTCGGTATTATTATGTATATATATGTGGGTCATCTTCACCTCCTCGTGGTTTCTGTTCCGCCGTTATACATATATATTGTCAACGTACCGTACCGCCTAGCTTATATGGCTTTTTCTTTTTGTTTTGCTGGTTCAGAGCGACAGAGAGAAAAAAAGTGTGGTACGACATCAAGGGGGAGGGTGGGAGGGGTGCGCGTAGGACACGCTCTTCTGGTTCTTCTCTTTACTTGTCACCATAAGCCCTCTCAGCATCCATCTCATGTCTCTCCTTCTGTTGCGGCGTGGAGCATATCAATACACTGGAGGAATAAATCTACTGGGGAGAAAAAAAAGGCTGAAAGAGGGTGGGGGGCAATGGACAGGTCTGCGAACATATCGGATGTAGGAAGTGACTGGTGTAGGTGGTGCTTACAGTAGATCCAGGCAAGGCGGCCTGTATGAAATACACACACACAACCCTCGTAGAAATGGAGACCTACTATCAAGACAAATGATGAGCACAGTGAGGCGAGGCGACTGCTGGATTCAGTACTCCCAAAGTGTAGTGCTGCGACATTTGTCCTCAGATGGAATCCTTACCCTCTCCACTCCTCCCTCTCTGTCGGTCAAAAAGCACTTTGCCAGTGCTCGCTGGCTGGCCCTCAGAGAATAATAATAATAATAAGACTCACAGATGAAAACAAAGTAGCGAAAACGAAACGCAAAGCCCAACGAAAACGATCCATCAGTGATTAAAATGCTCGCCGTGTATATCCTCTCCAGTGCTCCACCACTTTCACGCTATTAGACCCCGAGCGTACGCACACCCACATACACTAAAGAATATGAAACACAATAGAAGCATAATAAATCGGTCAAAATAATCTCCGCAAGTCCATCATCACACATACCCGGGACACAGACACACACACCAACATCATGTCTACAGAACACACAGCACAGAGAATATGGCGAGCAGCACCATCAGCACGCGCGTCCACCAGGCGCGGCGCTCCATCTCACTCTGCTGCTGCTGCCGCCGCGCGTCCTCCTGGTCTTGCTCCGCGGAGGGGTGGGTGCCGTCTGCCAGCTTCTGCGCCTTTGTCACCAGGCTATCAGTGGATACAATTTCCCAGTTCACCTGAGGGAAGTTCTTCGACAGGAACTCGTTGGAGGGGTCGAGCACGGGCTGCACGGCGCGGATCATCCGGATGAGGCCGTAGACGCAGCTAGCAAAGATGAGCCGCGGTACGTGCAAGATGTGATCTTCGATATTCTTCAATCCGGCGCGCGCTGGTGGGTTCAACCAGTCGCGGAACATGAGGTAGCCCTGAATAATGAGCGCGACCAGCACGGCCCAGAGGAAAAAGTACAGGCACTTGTATAAGAACGTGGACAGGCGTCTGAGACGCAGATATCGACTGAAGAAGCGCGGGTGAGAACACTTGATTATAAGCATGTCGCGGAACTTCTGCTCGGTGTCGTAGTTTGACATCTCTTCCGTAATTTCCACGCTGGGCTCCTTTGAGGGATCAGCAGCGGGAGCCCCAGTGTCCTTCGCCGCCTTGGCGGTTTTGTCCGCCGACCGCTTCGTCTCCGCACGCGCGGCTTCCTCCTTCTCCAATTGGGCCGTCCAAAGGCGCTTCTCTTCCGAGACGAAGGCCTGCAGCTTGCGGCTTGCCTTGTAATGCATCGGGTACCCGTCCTCCAGGACGTTGACGGTGCTTGCGTCGGAGACTAGAAAGCCGGAGGACGTGGAGCCTGGCGCGCCTAATGTGACGGCGGTCCAGCCGCCAAAGCCCTGCTTGCGGTAGGAGGGGTAGAACACCACGTTGCCGGCGTAGTCGAGGCCCAGGAAGCGGGGGCCGATGCGGTAGCGTGTAAGGCTCCAGAAGTGCCCCTCTAGCATCTGCTTCATGTTACCACTCTTTCTGAAGAAGCCGCGAAGAAGTGGGCTCGTGGGGTACATTTTTCTTTTTTTAAGAACTGTCCTTCTCGTTATTTCGTTAATTTATTTTTGTGGTGTGTCGACCCCGGTGTGATACGTTCAAGTGGGAGAGACTGTATATCAATATATATATATATATATATACTGCAACCAACACGCTCACTCACTACTCTCTGAATCGCAACCACACTGACACACACACGATGTTCACCAACTTGGAGCACACCACAAATCAGTTAGCAAACCACTAGTCAAAAAAAAAAAGATAGACTCAATATGTGTCAGACAAGCACGGCCCCTTCACCAGAATAGCGAGCGTGGAACTAAATGTATGTTTGTGTATGTACATGCGTACACGTAACAGAAGGAAGGGGAGGGGAGAGAAAGTGTTGAGAAAAGGGATATAGAGTGCTGAATGATGGGGGATTCCACATCGGTTCACATCGCCTACACGCGAACCACAGTGCAGGGGGACACCGTATTGACAAAATTTCCTGCAAAACGCCCCTCATTCTCCTTTATTTATTTATTTTATCTCTTCTTATGTACTATTAACAATCTTACAAGAACTCACGTCAGTCAGACTGCCGATGGTGCACTGATTGCAAGCTACATGTAGCCCTTCTCACATTAGCAGAGCAAGGCAACCCTTCTTACTGGCGATGGTGATAGATAGGCAGCTGCATGATGAGACTGAACACACAGACACGCACACAAGAAAAAAAAGTTGCGCACATGTGCACATCTTTCCCAGCCAATGTTACTAGAATAATCCATTTTCCTCCCTCCTTCTCTTTTCCTCTCTTCCATGTCATTGACGTTAAGCGAAAGATCGTATTAATCAGAATTTAAGTTATTATACGCTCCCATCGTATCCCTCTTACGGTACACATTACTTAAAAAAAAAGATTGTATACCCAAGCGTGTGTGTTGACATCAATCCGTGCGGACCCTCTTTGCTTTACGACGCTCGGCACGATCGTTTTCATCGGTGCTCTTAGCAAGCAACTCTTGCATGCTATCATTATCATTGTCACTGTCTTCATCGTCGCTGCTGGGTCTGCCAGCAGCTTCGTCCCTATCGCCCTCGTCCTCTTCGCTGGACTCATCATCGTCACTAAACTCTAGCACGTCGGAACGGTCATCAATGTCACTGCCAGAGGAGAATTCTGCCTCGCTACTGTCAAGTTGGGCGTCTGCGTCATCATCGTTGTCTTCATCACTGACCGCCGTGGCGTCCGCGAATAGTTCATCCGTCTCACGACGAACCTTCTTGCTTGGTGCTTTAAGAGCTGCATCATCCTCGTCGTCCTCCTCGCTGTCGCTAGTGCTCAGCTCCTCCTCTTCATCGTCGCCGTCATCTATGTCCGCCGCGTCGCTGTCGTTGATATCCATCTGCTCCAGTTCGTCGAAATCAATCTCTCCCCCATTCTGAGCCATCTTCTCAATCATGGCCTCGTCCATCGCGTCGCTGTCGTTGTCGTCAAGGATGCCACCACTGCTCTTCTTGGCACCCGCCGCGCCCTTAGCCATCTGCTTGGCGCGGCGCAGCAACGCTCTGTCGCTGGCCACCTGCTTCCGGCGCTTCTTTTCGATTGCTAAACGGCTGCGCACCCGGATCACGTGTGGGCCCTCGCGGGAGCGGCACTCTGTGAACATCACGGGGAAGAGGATGTCATCCTGAAGGATGCCCAAGTCATCCTTTCCAGAAATGCTGGCGGGTGTGCGTCCAGCCTCAATGTTAGAGCTCAGTACTTTACGACGGCGGTTCACAAAGCTGTTTTTCTCAGACGGACGCACTGCGTTGAAGACGGACATGCGACCGTAGAGGGAGGCCAGCTTGTCGTACTGGCTGCAAAGCCCGCGGTACTGGTGCAGTACAGGGGCGATAAAGTCCTTCGGTGGGGAGGAGACAGCCTCCGCAGCAGCGGCGGTGGTGCCGTCGCCGCTCTCTTCGCCGGCACTGCACTGCGCGGTGTACAGCTCCATCCCACGGTACTGCACAATCGCGTCGAACCACTCTAGCAGCGGCGAGCGGCACGAGATGGCCGCCACACCGCCCCCGCTCACCACCGTTGCCTCGGCACTGTGCACGCCCTTGGAGCTCTTCCCGCTGCTTATGCCAAGGCGCTGGGACAACACGTGCAGCAGCTGCAGGCAATAGGGCAGCTGCAGAGACATAATGGTAGCGCGCACGTTCTCGCGGGAGCGGCCAACAAGCGTTAGCAGCTCCATCACAGCAGAGGTGTCGTTGGCGTGCAGCGCCTGATACAGCGGCACGGTCGCCAACGCCGTGGTGTGCTGGAACTGAGTGGCAGTGCCGTCCTGAGTAGCAGCTTCACTGGCCGCCGCCATCGTGCGCGTCATGACAGTTTTCTCAAGGTCACGCAGGCGCTGCTCGAGCGTCACCTGGCGCACCGGCAGATCCTTCGTGGACGCGGCTTGGTGGGTGCGCGCGGCAGCAAAAGACTCTGTGGCAGTCACCAGTGCCTTGGACGCGACGCGGTCCTGATGGGTGGCCCAGTTCGTGTCCACGACAGTAAAGGAGGCGGCAGCACCGTCACCCATGCGGTGGCCATCCGCAACACCCAGGACCACTCGCTGGCGCTCTAGCTCCTCCTGGTAGGCAGAGGAAAGCGGCACTTCTACTATCTTCAATGAGCTGCCGCCAGAGGACGACACGCCGTCGCCGAAGCCGAGTGCCATCATGGCCGCCGTGGCGCGGCGCTGCTTTCGGGTGTACGCCTGTGACTGGGGGTGCTGCAGAAGCTCTCCAACGGTGGTAGAGTCGAAGTGCGGCAACGCGAAGCGTCCACGTAGCAGAAGCACGCCGAGACCCTCCACCCCGCTGCCCGCTCCCGCCTTGGGCGGGCGCAGTGCCCCGTAGAGGAGGCGACCAATTGACGCGCTGGAAGCCAGGGCAATAGTCGGCGCCAGCGGCACTGGCTCCACCACGCGCGGGGCGAAGACCTCACCGAGCTCCCACAAGAGAACGGCCCCCGTGAAGGTGGTGGCCATCACATAGGCTCCATTGCCGTCGCCGCCACTGCTGCCCTCCAGCACGGAGAGGTTGGCCACACGCTGGCCGCACAGCAGGGTGCGGCGGCATCTGCTGAGCGTGGCGGAGGACACAGTGGTGGGACGCACATCCCAGACATGGATCACGCCTTCCTGTGCGTTAGAGGTAATGGCGGCCACGGGGGTTGAAGCCGCGGCAGTGTCTGCCGTGACGTGACCAGCGGAGGCGCTGAGCCACACAAAGTCTACCGCTGATCCTTGCGACGCAAAAGAGAGCTCCTTCTCCACAACGTTGCCCTGAGAAGTATGTTGGTGCGTGTCCTTGGATGCCGAGGCAGCGGAGGAGCGGGTTAGATGTGCAAGGTACACGGCATTGGTAGGGCCTGCCACCATCACGCGGAAGGACCTCAGAGCGGCATCCGTGGCCTTTCCTTGGCTCTGGTCCACCATTGCCACCACCGCCACCGCGCTGGCGTCAGGTTGCGCGCGGATCCGCAGCTGCACCCCCATAGCGCTGCGCTCCACGTCCAGGACGGAGACCGTGCAGCTGCTGTCAAGACAGAAGAGAAAGGGCCCACAGAAGGCCATGCTGATGATCGCGTGTTGTGTCTCCGACACCGCCACGTGCCCCACTGGTTCATCCCGGGTGACACTGTGGAGGAGCAGTGTTCCATTGCTCAGGCCCACTGCCGCGTAGGTCATCTCAATGGCATCATCGACCAGCGTTATCGAGGCCCTTGCCGATTTATTGCTGTGATGCTGCCCCCCAGCAATACTGCCAAGAGCAACTGAGGTGAGACTTAAGGTGGACAGTGAAGTGCGGCTCCGTACCGGGAGATCTACCACGCAGGCGAGAGTCGATGTGGTGGTGTCGAATACGCGCGCGCTGGGGAAGTCCGTGCCAACGATGAAGTAACGTCCAGCCGACGCGCAGCGCAAGAGGAGGGTGCGCTCCGTCATGAATGAGCACGAAACACCTGGGAACTAACTAATGGACGCGCCGAATATATACGTACTAAAGAGGTGCAGTAGCAATGAGAGTAATAAGAGCACACGTATTCATATACGCAAGAGCAAATAATAACGATAATAAAGGACGCACGCAGGCACAGAGAGAAAAAAAACCGTTCCGACAGTCATTAGCGCCCGAAAGGACATTTTCTCTCTCCTTTGATGACACACCAGCAAAGACTGATTGCGAAAGGCGCGCTAGTCTTTCCACTGTGGTGCAGTATGTCTGGTTTCACGTGGGGCTACTGTTGGTGTGAGTATGATATTAATGTTCAAGGCTATCGTGGTGACATTCCTTCCTCCATTCTTTTTTTCGCTTCATACGTCCTTTTGATCCATCTCACTTATAGAAGTACTTTGCCATTAGCCACAACAAGGCTTCTTTCCCCCCACTCCATTTGTCAACTGCTATCCAGTTCGACAATGCTGGTGAACGTAACTACCAACGCACATCAAGCTTGCCTCTGCACACCTCAGACATGTGTTTTTTTGCTTCTCGGCAGGGACACACAGAGGAAGAAGGTGAGAGTGGAGAGGGGAGGGGAGAATGTTACTGAAGCAATCCTTAATTAATTGAGCAATGCGAAATTATGACGCGTGAGGAGTGTGGGGAGGCGAAACATTTCCACTTCTGAGCGACGCGGCGGAGTGAGCAGTGTTTCGCTGGCCCTTTTCCCAGCCTACAGGAGAAGTCCGAACTCGCGCAACATCACCACGGCTGGGTTAACGAAGTTCATGTCGTACCAATAGTTCACTGCCGCGATCAGGGGAAGCGGTGGCACCGCCGCCCCATCCGTCTGTCTCCACGCAGCGGCCCTATTGCGTATGTCGACTTCGTCTGCGTGCTGCGCAACACGGTGTAGCCACATAGCAGGCATGTAAAGAGTTTCGCCAGGATGCACATAGGCGACGAGTGGGTGAAGTTCCTTCAAGGAATTCTGGCGTTCCACCTCCGCTGGCGAAAGGCCAGTCAGTGCTGGGTCAATGCGGGGCTTACGGGCCTCATTGTCTGCGATGGACTCGTTGAGTGCCGCAAGTACCGCCGCCTCGCCGTCTTGTTGCTCTAGCAGATCTGATGACACATCAAAGTCCATCCACGGCACGAATGTGCCGTCCTTGCGTGGGTACGGCTTGAACGCAAACTTCAGCTTAGCACGCTCACAGCGCGTCTCGTCCAGTGCAAACTGGGCCGAGGGGACCTCTGGCTTGGGCACGAAAACGCCCTCCCACGGCGGGATCAGCAGAAACTCCTTCACGCCGCGCACGACAGAGTAGAGATTTTCCACCCAGTCCTGATGCATCGACGACACCGACGCAGGAACGCCAAACCACGCGTTAGCTGCCTCTGTGCTCTCGCCAAAGACACGCTTCCCAAAGTCCTCCACGTTGGTGTGCAGATCGGCGTGCAGGTGAGTGTATTCCGTGTTCAGGCAGTTGTTTTGCAACTGCGCGTATGCAATGACGGAGGGCGCGGTGGACACCGACCCCCCATCTGAATGAGCACCTGATTTAAGGGTACGCATGTCCAGGTGAACAGGATCCGGCGGGAGCGCGATCGAGCTACGAGCAAACAGCTCATACAACTCTGGAAGCGTTACGCGAACCTCCGCGGCGTACATAAATATCTTCTCCATCTTCAGATTCTCCTTCCGCGCACCGTTGCCCGTGTACTGGCACGGGTGGTCCTTCAGCACAATAGCGGTCTTAGCTGCATCGCCTTCGTACACATCACTCCGCTCCCCCGCAGGGACATCCTCGGTGTCGTACAGGACGTACGTAATCGCATCGGCTCGGCCATTTGGTGTGAGTGCTACAGTGACCTTCTTTGGCCCCCGTTGCCGCGGTGCCGCCGCTGCCTCACTGCCGTCAGTTTCATCCCTCTCGGAGTGCTGCACTTCCGCGGCACAACTAGTGCCCTCGTCGTCATTAGAGCCATTGCTGTCATCATCGTCGTCGTTCTCATCCTCTCGTTCTTCCTCAGAGGGGAGGACGTGATCGAGGTCGAAGAGGTAGCGGTCGTCGCGCCATTTGTGAATCGCTGGCCAGTCCTCCATGGCATCCAGTATAATGCAGGGGCGTGACAGAAACACAAACTCTCGCATAAATTCTTGCTCTGTTACTGTGCGAACACCATCGCAGCTGTTGCTGCCGTCGGCACCACCGGAGTGGTTGGACTTCGACGTGCAGCCGACACTGAGGCCAACGATACGGATGCGCTCAAGACCAAATTGCTGCAGCGCTTTGGCGGTGTTTGCAAAGGCCTCGACAAGGGTGGCTGGTGGATTTGGAGTGAGGTCACCGCTGTCATTACTTTTTTGCTTGTTGGCCGACATGCCTCACTAGCAGGTTTTGGGGATATATATATATATATATATATATATATATTTCTCTCCCTGTGTGCGTTTATGCTACGAAAGATAAGACGTGGACATATATGAGCAGCAAATAGTATGGTCGATAGAATATAACCATGCGCTATGGTTAGTCACGAAGTGCGCGCTGGTGGGTTCTTATTTATGTGGTGATAGCGAATTCCAGTGAGGCGCTATAAATTTGCGTACCCGTGATCTCAGATTCCCGCATCATGATTTTCGTTTTCAGCCCTGTAAGGGTCTCCAAAAACAGCAGAAGATTCACCAATGACAGTGTATAATGTTCTCTGATCAATGAAAGAGATTTTTGCCAGAAGAGCGCAAAGCGGGGGCATACTATATACGTCTGCGCATTTCCGTATTGTAGAACTAAAAAAAAAACAAGAAACCAGTCAGCCGATCACTCACGCTCATTTGAGTATTCGCTCCTCCCCACAGCGAGCATACCGTGGTCATTCACCCGTTGCACCCTTGAGAGAGGAAAAGAAAAGGAACAACACGCAGCACACACTACACACTCACAGACCGCTTCTTCCTAAAGCCCCCTCTCTGTTGGTTTTAGTTCCCTGCCTCCTCCTTTCCCATACTCACCCGTCACTCCCTTTCTATATAGATATACATGCCGCACTACAGACTGTGTGGCACTGCTGGTGAGCAGTAGAGAATCCCACTTTCCGTGTACAGGCGGATCGATACAAAGGCCCCTTCGCACGTGGCGCAGCTCAGCACCACCTTCTTACTTGCCTCCATCGGAGCGCTTGGGGACTGAGGAGCATTTGCAAAGGACCAGGACTCCTCACCAACGGCCCTCGTGCCGTCAAAAGCCACCGGAGCAGAGGACACAAAGAAACGAGTGGAAAGGTCGTGCTCCCATATGAGCAGGCATGGGGCAAGGTGAGTGAGTGCGCGGCCCCACTGCGCTACTGCCCTCGCACCTGAGCTATCGTACGAAGCCACCGTGGCGCCGCCGCTGATGCTGCACACCCTATCCTGCCAGGGATTACTTTCCACGATCATAGGGCCCTCCCCTGTGGCCCAGGGCCCAGCTGGCGTGTGGCCCTGCGATGAATCCTTCGCGGGGTTGGCGCCAAGCACAGTACTGCCCATCCTCCACACAAACCCAGCCGCACTCTCCAGTACCGACAGCGCTACTTGCTGCGCAGTGGCGCCCGCTGATCCGACGCGTTGCCGCGGGTGGTGAGCCTTCACGCTATCTCTATCGCCGCGCGCCGCCCTGTCCTGCTTGTATATGTGAAGCCACTTTGGGTAGAATACACCGTCGTGGGTGGGCAAGGGCCCACTACATGAGGACCACGCCTGCCGTGTGTACGCCAGGGCCAAATGGAAGGGGCCTGGTAGCACTCGGTTGACACTTTCCAAGCGGGACCGGCGGTTACGCTGTGCCTGGAGGTGATCGCGGCACGTGTCCAGTGCCACCTCCGCGCTTTCCTCCATAGTCGAAAAGACATGCATGGTCGTGCCTCGTGTGGCGAAGAGGAAGCGGCCTTCGTGAACAAATTGCATATGAAATACAGACTGGGCGCTGTCAGGAGTGGAGGCTCCGGCAGTGTCGACGGCGCGTGGTACGGACGACTGGCCACTATGCGTAAGTTGAGGGCGCCCAGTGGTGTCACTGAGGTCAACATCTCCGCCACTTGCAGCCGATGAGCGCGTGAAGCGAAGCATACGAAAGCCCACACGAAATTCTCGCAGCAGTATGAAGTGGTGGTGGCCACGGCGTAGGAGCTGTCTCCCTAGTGTAGCCTCAGCGGAGGCGGGATCCGTCGGGTTTTCCACCAGCGCCCAGAGAGTGAGACGTGTGGCGTACTCGCTGCATGCCGCCACGAGGGCGTGCGCCTCAGTAGAGCTGTTGCCTCCCACATTAGACGCAGAGTCACTACGAATGGCTGCGCTCGCCTTCTCAAAGCCACTTGGCGGATGTGCCGGCTGTGCGCAGAGCGCAAGGGCGGCAAGCGGATTCTTGTGCGCCTGTGGCTGCGTTGCCACCTCCTCCACGTACACTTGCGCCCTCCCCAAAGAGGTACCACCACTCTCGTGCGAGTCGCGCCTCGTTCCGTAGCGCAGTAGCGTGAAGCCCAATGGCGAGGCCTCAGAGCGAACGAGAATATAGTTGTGTGTGTAGTCAATGCACACTGGGGCCAGTGAAGCGAGCCCGCTGTTGTGAAGGCGTGGAGAACTGGAGAGGGGCTGCATGGATGGCAGCGTTTCTGAGCTTTCTTCGTGCAGGGGCGCCGAGTTCGTGGGGGCTGTAGTAGTGTGGCCTGCAGGGACGCCTCCCATGCTGCTATTGCCCCTGTCAACCTCGCTATTGTCAGCGTAGCCGTGGTAATCCTGCGGTTCAGAAGTCCCGATTGCTGGTGACAGCCAGCCTAGAGCACTTCTCTGGGGCCCTTGATCAGTGAAGCGAAGCGTGTACGCACACGATGACAGCTCAGGCTCCATTGGGTTTGCATACACCAGCAGCTCCTGGGACGTATAGACAAAGAGCACACGACTGTCCAGAAAGATGCGCTGAACAGGATTGGGGGCTTGAATAATGTGGAACAGTTCGCCACCGCGCAAGAGTAGGATGTCGTTGGGTACTCCCATGGGCGTCGCACCGCCGCCAATCACCGCTACGCAGGGCTGCTCGTACAGGAGTGCCATTGCGGCGACACCACCACCGGCAAATCCTACAGCACCTCCACCATCGACGTCACTGGCCGATCCCCAGGATAGCTCGCGTGCGCTGCCGCCCGAACGCAGCGTACCAGGGGACTGGACGGGCCCGCCAGGAGACTCGTGCTGCACCTGATTGGCGTAAGATAGAAACAAGTCAATGTTATGAATACCATCCAGGTCCAGTCCCCTATCGTCCTCCTTTCCGCAGTGCTGGGTAGCTTCAGAGGCCCCCGTACCTGCTGCTGGCTCAGTACTTGGTCTTTGTTCCTGATGGTGGGAACTTCGCGTTGGGGTGGTCATCGTCGCCTCCTTTGCCATTCGCCGGCGCATCGCGGAGAAGCTGGCGTCGTCGGTGTTGTATCGTGGATCCAGGCGGAGACGGCACAGCGGCGGCTTAGCCGCCCGGTTCTGTGGCAGCTCAGCAGGGACACCCTCACTAGTCGCGGTGACCTCTTCGTGCGTTTCGGTAATGTCAGGAACAACTCGAAACACAATAAATCCAGATTCATGGCCAACGCCAATGCGCGAGTACTTCTGGTTGATGCACATGCACAGCGGGCGGACGCAGGAAGCTGCCTGTACCGGGATGGGCGAGGAGCTCGGGGACGATGTGGCACGCTCACCAGTTCGATCAGTCCGACCATCACCAGAGGGTGATAGCCTCTGGGCAGACTCCACCAAGGTCGCGACAACGATTCCCTCTTCTCCACACCCCTCCAGCATGTCCCAGTCATCTAGGTCTGACATGAGTCTTTCCGTGTTCGTCTTCCTCGTCGCAAAAATACGGATTGTGGCACTATGCAAATGTGCCGATTATGCTTGTATGTATATAAAGTCTGAATCTTTTAGTACAGCCCCTCCACACACAACACGTAGCACACTGTGGAGGGGACTAAAATCAAAGAACCAGAGCAACGCAAAAAAAAGTGGGTAAGCAGTTATAATATGGGAAACTGTGTATATCCTGAGACTCCAGTGCGTCTGTAATCAGTGTGTCTATGGTAAACAGAGAGAAAGAGAGAGAATGGGAGAGTTGGGTCGATACGCGAGCCATTATCTGCAGTAGAAACAAAGGGATGCTTGAGGATGGAGGGGGAGGGGGGAGTGCTACACATTCCGCAGCAATGAGATAACTACGCCAGGAGCGCTGGAGTCGAGAGATGGTGGTGGTGGTGGTAGTGGTTATGAATAAGTGGAACAAGAAGTTACGTTATTATTGGGCACTCAAGGTTGTACCCTCGTGGTTAGCACGTGTTCGTTGGTGATTACTGCTCTCTCTCCCTCCCTCTTTATGATCTGTGAGAGTAGTAAGAAACGATGCTGACTGTGACTCTGTGAGAGATTGATATGTACAAAGAGCGCCAAATCAAAAAAAAAGGGCATGATCAATCGATAAGAACACCCATTCCCCCATGGAACACGCAACCATGTAAAGAAACAAAAAGAAGCATTAGAACGCCGGTGGCTTGCTTGTTGTTGCTGATGAGTTAGCGGCTTGCTGGATGTACGCGATCAGATCGGAATCATCGCGTTTCCCATCTCTCCACTTCGATTTTCTACCCTTGGCTTGCATCTTCTCACCAAGCAACCACAGGGCGTAGCAGCGTTTCTTGCGCACCTCCACCGTCTCTACCACGTCCTGCAGCACAATTTGTGTAGCGTAGCGCAGTGTGACGTGCAAATCGGCAACCACGGAGTCATACTCCATACTAATATACTCCAGCATCATTTTCCGTGCGAGCTCCTCCTGTTCAGCAGGCTTGAACTTGTCTACCATGGCGTTGTAAATGAGATCGATCCCTGTGAACACCTTCCGCGTAACGAGCATCTTCGGAGCATAAAAGGGGCGCACACCGAGGAACCTCTGCGCACTGATGATGTACGCTTCCCCGACTTCATGCAGAAGCTCAGGGCCAAAACAGGCATCACTCATGCGACTGATGAAGGCATCACATCGCTCCTCATAGTCGCGAGAGAAGCAGTTGTACTCGTTACTGCCGGGATGCAGTTTGTACGCCGAGTCCTCTTTTTCCATTCCAGCCTGCGTCTTGGTGTCTCCTGCCCGCTGCTGAGGCTTCGTTCCTTGCTTGGACTCCCCCAGCTCCTCTAACACTGCCGACTGCATGTCCGTATCCAACACATGCTTCCCGCGGGCCCCGCCCGCTGTGCCGTGGCTCCGCCCCGCTGTCCCTGCACGCCCTGACGGCTTCCTCCCGCCAAATGGATCTGGGAGCCCACTCATCTGTACTCGACGGTGCTGTGTCGCTGCTGCCGCGGGCGCTGAATGCTTGTGATAGGGCGTTGTAGGCTTCCGCGCATGCACGTCCACTATTGCGGCCAGACCCACTGACAGCTGGCGCATGCGCACACACTGCAGCTCCTCCAGCTCATGCAGTGACACACTCACCTGGGCCTCGTTACGAAGAGACCAGTGTGAGCGCAGGAGCTCGCCGGTTAGCGTGCTGCGGAAGCTCTCCCCGCCAAAGATACTCTGCACCATCTGCTCGGGGGTGCGCGACATGAATTTACCGTATTTGGTCTCATGCATGTGGACAGCGCGCGAGCCACCAAGGTCGTAGGCCTTGCGTTTTTCAGGGTTAGAGAGGATTTGGTACGCCTCGGAGATGCTGGCAAACTTCGCCTGTGTAGCGGCGCGCTCGGAGTCGGAGAGCGTTCCAGAGGAGGTGCTCTCAACGACATCAGGGTGGAACACCATCGCCAGCTTCTTGTACTGCGCCTTGATCTGCTGCGCGGTTGCGGTGCACCGCACCTGCAGGACTGTGTACGGGTCCTCCACGTTAGACCTGGCGCTTTGCCTCTGCGCGGCGCCGCCATCAGCGTCCCTGCCAGCCCTTGTCTTGGATTTGAGCTTCTCCTGAAACATCTCCATGGAGAAGCCCATGGACGCCAACCGGTTCGCCCACTTTGTTTCCACCGACATCCTCTTGCGCTTGAACTCAACACGCCCCACGGCGCGTATTAGTCGCTTCTCACGCTGCAGCTCGTGCCGGAAGCATTGGGAGTCGACGACTGAGCAGCGCATCCAGCGCCCGCTCATCGAGTCAAAGACGTAGCGTCCAAAGAGCGCGTTCAAAGGGCCATAGATGGAGTTGGCGAGGCCGCGTGGAAGGTGGATCAGTGGTGACACCACCCACCCATAACAGAGGAACTGTAGGGCCTTCCCGCTCCCTTTAACGAGTCCCAGTGGCGGGCCGAGCAGCCACCCGCGGTTCTTCACCTCGCGGAGGACCCCAAAGATGACGCTGCCACACGCGTTTGTTAGCGCGATCCATGCGTTCCAGAGCACTTGATACAGAGAGTGGATGATGTGCCGTTTCGGGATTAAGATCATGCGGCTGTAGTAGTTGAGCGCATGCATCGCCCGCCGTGTGCGCAGGTACTCGATGTCGGCTGTTAGAGTGGTCAGCGCTCCGCTGGTCGGCTGCCCGTATTCGGAGGTCCCTGCAGCCGCCATTGTGGGTGAGGAGATGAATGAGACCGCTGCGGGTCGCATGGAGGGCACCTGTGCGATCCAGCCAAGCAGACGGATGAACATCGCTGAGCTGCCCTGCCACTGGGCGTAGGGGTGGAGTGTGCTTGCTGTGAGCGGTAGATCCCCCACACTGACCGCATGTGAGGATTGCTGAGGCTGCTGAGTGGAAGCGAAGTGGTTATCCTGATTGCTGAATATGGGTTCGTCCCCACCACCGTCGCCCTTTACGGCAACTTTGAGTTTCTCTCCTTCCATCCGGTCCATGTAGGCGGAACGCACTTTGTGCACAACAGCATCAACGCGCGAGGGGCGGCCGGAGAGCGTGGCCCCAGCGGTGTCAACGACAAACTGCCTCCGGTTCAGCAGCACCCAGCGGATGCGCTGAAGTTCCAAGTCGAGTGCATCCGCCTTCCCGGAGAGTCGGTGTGCGATAGGTAGATACTCGTCGCCATCTTTCTCTTCCATAACGCGGAACTCTTCTTCCTCTAGCTCCTTGTCCTCTTCATCCTCCCGAGCTTGCTGTTGCTGTTGCTGCTGCTGTCTCTGCGAGCTACTTTGAGTGGTGGCCAACCGAAGTACTCCGGCACATCTGAAACCGCTAAAAACCCCTGATCCATACCTGCGCATCCGTCACAGAAAGGAACGTTTTGTTGTTGTTTTTCTATAAGTGAAGAGCACTGCTCCCTCCTCTCTGTTCTCCGACAGCTCAAGGCGAGGAGCCAGGTGAGAAATAAAGGTGGCGATACAAGAACGTGAAAAAATGCGCGAGTGCTTATTTATGCGCTTTTGTGTATGGACAGTTGTGATATATATCCCCTGGTTTCACCTGCTCAACCAGTCGTGACTATAATATTGCATCATTTACATGGGGGGGGGGGGCATGAGAAACGAGAAAAAAAAGAATAAGAAGTGAGAGACGATACAAGCGGGAATAAGCACAAACAGAAGATCAGCATATACTATACTCGATGTTTTTGATCATTTCAAAAATGTGCGGGTGTGGATGCTGGGTGACAGCCCATCTCCCGAGGAACAGATTTGTCTGTGAAGATGCTCTTCTATTTTTGGCTGGATCATTGCTGCACTGGAATGTGGAGATGACAAACTTTGACAGTGGGGGCAGGATATAAACGAAATAAGGTGATAATTAAATAACAGCGCTGTGGTAATATATGCATGATAGTACTAAGTGGACAAATAAGAGGGCAATTGTTATAGATAGATAGATAGATATATGTATGTGTGATTGTACTCAAGCATAAATCCACACGTGAAATGTGCTCTGGTCCTGTTATTTTTTATGCACCTGCTTTGGATCCTCGTCATTATCCCTATGTGATGATGATAACAAGTAGCGCATATCAAAAAGTACGTAAACATAAAAGTAAATAGTAAAATAATAACAAAAAAACGCGCACCTTACTATAAATTCCATCCCCCTTTAAACGCGTCTCAGTAAACGGAATTAGTGGCAATGAGTACGCGCGCATGTGTATAGGCGCTATAAGGGTTAAGACTGATGTAAGAAGGTTGAGGGGAGAGGGGCGATGAAATGGCTGACAGACATTCTCTCGCCCCATTCGAACACGCTCACACACACTCTTTCTCCGTCGTTCCATTCCCTTCATGTTTCCTTTCCTGTTCTGTGAGAATAATGATCCACTCGTACAATCACGTATGCAACGGTGCTACTAATAGAAAACGGAACCGGGCAGTTCAACTGTGGGCCAGCAATTCACTAATTCTCATCAGTGTTTCCTTCTTCAATAATCAAAGACAAAGTGGTTGAGGGTGTGTGTGGAACAGCAGTTGTGTCCGCACATAGATATAGACAGAAAAAAAATGAATGCATATACACACACACACATGCGCGGACGCATACACACTTTTAGCACATCCCGCACGCAACAAACAATGCACACCTCTGTAGCACCCTGCTGGCTACATCATCGTAGCTGAAGTAAAATATATAAAAAGAATGTTAATAATAAGGTGGCAGCTGCGCTTAGATGCACATAAAACTGCACCGAAGAGTATTCCGAAGTGCAAACCGCTCTTCACATGAATAAAAAGTAATGCTAAATGAACATTGGAGCGTAGGGTAGAGAAGGGAATGGGGGGGAGCGCAGCACTAATGCTGGAATTCAACAGAGACTTCCATGCTCAAGTTCTTTGGGGGGGAGGGAGGAGAAACAATAAATAAAATACGGCTCATCTAAGCTTGAAATCATCACAGGAGCAAACGGCTCGTGCTCTCAATCAAGACTCACTGACACATAAAGTATGGAGCACTCATCAGGAAAAAAAAGAGCGTAGCAAGACGACCTCCAGTACTGTAAATGGGAAGAAGGCCAACTTTATCGCCGGGTGATAATTAATAATAATAGCACACGGAACATGCGAAGAGAAACGAATGGACAATAAATAGACATCACACGTATACAAAGAGAGAAAGTTCACACACTCATACCAAAAAAAAAGGAAGAGTGAAGGAATAAAAAGCATGAACTGGTGAAATTAATGAAATGCCGCCAAGAAAGAAGGCAGTTAATATCAGCACTACACACATAACCATCCAAAAAAAAAAAGACACTGATAAACTGCCACCACAAGAAAAAGGTGATCTCTGCAGAAGAAGAAATATGTTGGACAATATATATATATATATATATATATATGCTTGCGAACGGAGTATGCCACAGTAATACACTAATAAACGACTTTTGTACAAAGTCAAAAGGGCCAGGGGAGGGAGAGAGATCAAAAAAACAGCACTGCACAGAAAACAGATACACACCCAAGGAAAAGAAAGTGAATCCAGGAAAAAGCTCATGGAGTGACGGTAGGTCAACTATAATACAGTGCACTGATGAGGGAGTGAATTTTATTATTTGTTACCAAGGGTAGTTGTTGCAGGTATTCCATTACTAGTTTTGTGTTCTGCAGGTATTACAAGCCACCGAACATAGATATGCTATAGTAGAAAGATTCTGCAGAGTAATTAGCACGTAGTTATAGTCGTTTTCACCGGCCTTTCCGGAAGTAGTAGCAGTAGCAATTCAATTTTTTATAAGAAAAAAAAGAAGACGCCACTACTCTGACACTCTTCTCTCTCGGTGTGTATCGTAATAAAATCCTTTTCTGGATTTTTGTCTCGAAGCAATCCACGCCTTTTTCATTTCACCATTGCGAAACTTCCCTCACTACGCCACACCATCTCTATACTCACGCTGCAGAAGCAGCGCAGTTACTGCCTCCAAAGAGTGCTGGAGTAGTGGGGATATTGGTGGAGCCAATGTATCATTGCGTGCATGTGCAACATCTGGCATCACGCTCTGCAGGGATGGCATAGCCGATGCGGGGTACTCTCGATAAGCTTTTCGGGAGTACCACACACCGAGCTGCTGGGCTGCTGCCTCCACGGATTGAATGGCTGCCCGTACACTGTTGCGACGGTTACGTCCGGATGGTATGCCAATGGACTGTGGTGTTGCAGTTGCTGTGATCGGTCCAGGGCCAGTGGCACAGGCACTATCACTGAGTGTCGGAGATGCGTAGAACCCGGGGCTGTCCTCATGCATGATACTAGAGTAGCTGGCAGAGAGGCCGCTCACGTCGCCCAGGGTCCTCTCAGCACTCGTGGGACTGGGAGGGCTCTTGTTGGGTGCTAACGGTATCACATCCATCACCGCGACGGGTGGTGCCTGCCCGCCGCACTCGTGCAGCAGGTGATGTAGTGCCAGGAGGTGCTGGCCATTGAAGGGCTGCACTGGGGCAGCCGTCCCACTATGTGCCCCCGACGGAGGTCCTGCGACTGGAAAGTAGCACTGCTGCACCTGCCTGCCTTGCCTTGCATCGCTTGCAGGGGTTGGTGTCGCCGTGGAGATCTCGCTGGAGCGCGTGACCAGGTGGCTGCGCAGGACTACAATCACATACGCATCAACTCCGATACAAACCTGCGTAAGTGCCGCAGTGAGAGCCTCCAAGTCGTGCACGCGCCCGCTGCTCTGTGAGAAGGGCAGCTCTGCTCCAGCCATACCCCTGCCGCCGTGACCGCCGTGCGTAGTGGCGGTGAGGCCGATCATCTCCAGGTTAACTGCCACGCTGGTGTATTGGGGGGTGAACTTCACCTGTGCAGTAGCGGCGTCCAGGTGTCCTGCCGAGGTGAGGACAGGTCGTGACAACAGCTGGCGCTGTATGCTGTTAACAGGGGTGCCACGGCACGCAGCAGCAGAGAGAACTGGCGTCCTTGCCGAAGGACGTAATCCGGGAGAGACGCCGTCCATGACGCCGTCGTGCGCTGTAGGCCTATCAGAAGTCGTCGCCCCCGAGCCGGACCCCATCACCTGCACAGTAATCTCCAGCGCCACGTGCCTGTGCGGTGGTTTCCCTGCCCCGTAGGTGCTCCCGCTGCTGCTGTGATTGGCTCCGCCGGTGTACGCCCCTCCTACTGATGCATGACAGCCGACCTCCTGCGTGACGCTGGTGCTATCCGCAGAAAAGAGTCGGCACACGTCGCTGTCGTGGTAGCCGTTACACGTGCTCGCGAAGGAGAAGGACGCCGCGGAGGGATCGCGGTAGTGCACCTCTGTCGTGGCGGTGTGGCCACTACTGCCGCCAGCAATGGTGCTGCTAGAGCGTGCAAGCTCCGACGATTGCCTCAGGTCCCCACTGTACCGCAGACGACGCTCTTGTGACCATGGATCCGTCGCCAAGGGTGCCACAGCGTTGGGCGACGTGCGGATTGTCGGAGTTGTCGGAGTGGACGTGCGCCGTGTCAGGGAGGGCTGGCGCTGCGGTGGCTGAGACGTCCTCCCGACTACAGTGCGGCTGGTCGTAGGCGAGTGGAGCTGGTCGAAAAGGGCTGCGATGACGTAGTGATTGTGCAGATCGCGATTGTATGTACGTGGTAGTAGCTGGGAAAGGAGGGCCTGGGTGCGCGTGAAGGGGTACATCCAGTTCGCAGAGCTCGTTGCATGGGCTCCTTTAGTCTCCGGTGCCACCAGAGGCGCCGAGGGAGACGGCTGTGCAGGGAACAGCTGATCATGCAGCACAAATACCTTCGCTCGCTGTGGTGCGCTGCCCACAGATGCGTTCAGTGAGCTGCTGAACACCCCGCTGGTGCTCTGGCCAGGGTTAGGTCCAGTAGTGGTGTCACCAGCAGTGCTGCGGATCGCTGTAGTGACATCGCCACCCCTGTCCTGCTCGCGCTCATCAAAGAGAATGACACAGACGCGCCGCTGCTTCCGCGAGAGGGCTGCAACGTGCTGGAATGAGGTCGCACTCATCGCCCTGAGAACTGGTGGGGGCGACTCGCTAGGAAGTACGGGGCTCTCCTCCGCTGCGGCGATGGGATTCTGAGTTGCACGGTCGTTGCTGGACATTCCATCCGAATGCTGCTGCGACACCTCCCTTAAGCCATCGCTATCGCCGCCCTGGATATCACTGGGGGCACTGCCACTCTGAAACTGTGAGCGGAGTGCGGCCCAGACAGAGGAGCCAAGTGAAGCACTCCGCACCGGGGAGTTTGGCGGTTTCTGTGAGGTGTTCTGTGGCGTTGAAGGTGTTAGCACAAGTGAGCTCTGCTGCATAGAGGAAAGAGGGCTGGCGTAGCCAACAGAGTTAGGACTCAGTGGGAGCTCCTCGGTGACTTGGGCCGTGCTGCGATCGCAGTCAGCAGTGCTCCCGCATTGGGATACTTTCTGCGTATCTTGTAGGGAGTGCAGGCAGTCTGTGCATACTCTACAGAGGAACCACAGCTCACCCCTTCGCCTCTCCACCGCAATGCTCCTCATGCGCCACAGACGCAGAGACATGCTATTGGCGTCAGTAGTAACTCCCTCATTAGCCTGACTTTCGAGCGCGGACACACCGACGTTGCCTTTCTCGGGCCGCGTGTGCTGTGGAGGCTCTCGCGGTGTGTCGTGCAAGCCAGAGACTTCCTGAGATGATCCGGGGTAGCTATGGGAGCGATTCCCTCGAAGCGAATGCACTGTGTCGTGTATTTCCCTATCGATACTGTCGGGACCTGTGCATCGTGGAGTGCAATGGAGGACTGCGTAACTGGTCTGAGATAAGGTGTGATCTGTTACACTAGGACCCTTTGATATGCTCTCCACACATTCCATCGGGGCAGCTAGCGGGATCTCCCCGTCGGTAATCGGTTGCAGCCATACACGATGGGGGCTGCAGCGCTGACAGAAAATGTGCCCACAATGGCGACAATGATGACGACGATGAATAATTGAAAAGGGCTGATTGCACCGCTCACACTGACTCACCGACACATCACGCTGCCACAAAGTAGGGTGAATCATTTGAAACAGGTGCTGTGCAGGTGATATCAGGGCACACCCGACGCTTATGCAGAGGAGGGCAGAGGAACAAGAAGGAAAAGAGAAAAGCCGCTACGTAGAAAAAATAAACAAACAAACAGTCTTTACAGGTGATACAACGAGCACACACGCACACAATATATATATAGAAAAGAGAAGGAATAGAATTCACTGACAAGAAATGATCACAAGTAAGAAAAAAAATCTGGCAACGCTAAAGAGACCAAAACGGTTGCCGAGGAGAAATGAGTGGGAAGGGGGCACTGGGCCTCCTTCACTATTCTGAAGTGAGATACTGATAGTTAATCAATTACGTGCGCTACGGAAGCGTAACGAAGCACTTCAAAAATAAAACGGGACAGGTATCAAATAGTACAACCAGTGTCTTTATTTTACTGCTGCTCCACAAGCAGCAAGTTGGCACAACCACGTATATATATATATATATATATATATATATGAATGTGTGTTTCCTTTTGTTATGCTGGCGCAGTAGCCTCCAGTAGTAGTAGTAGTGTACGGGAAAAATAGATGGGACAAGCCTAGAAGAATAAATGAAAGATAAAAAAATAAGTGCTACTGAAACAATTGTAAATGAACGACTACGTGGAATAAGGGAAGTAAGTACCAGCGGGGGTTTACTCGTTGAAGCACGAAGTCAACAGGAAGAGTCAGCAGGAAAAAAAAGTGAAGGTTGTCTTGATAAAGCAGATACACGGACAATAGTAGTAGAAACACCACACACACACACTCAAACACACACGTGGACGAACGGACAAGAAAAGTTACGAATCAGAAAGGTAGTTAAATAAAAATAAAAAAATGAGTCGTTCGAGAAGTGTAGGTAGCAGTGAAAGTACCTACGGATGACAACAACAACAATAACAATCCTAAGTGGCAGCTACAACAGAATAGTAATAGGGTGTCTGACTCCTGGTTTTATTCAATATATCACGTTGTTGGTAGCTGCGAAACGTCTTTGTAAGTACTAAGACTCAGCTGCTTCAATTCACTGATAATATCTAAGTAATAAAACACACACACAATACACGTGCTCTCCCTACACACAACAGCACCAACCACAAAGCAATACTGACCACACACACAAAAAAAAGGGAACCACCTGACCGAAGTATCCCTATCACTATACTAACTACAATTCAGCAGAACTTAAAGCACAAAATTGTGCGTGACCACTGTATATATATGTATGTATGGTAGCGTTGCCTCGGGATTATAATGAGGAGCGTACGCGTTTGTTTAAAATAACTTCTGCGCAAAGCAAATACACAAATAGCAAGTACCTGCTTATATAGTCTAATGTGCGCAAAAGAAGGTGGAACGCACGCACACTCTCTCAAACACGGGAAAAAAAAAGGGAGCGGAAATGGAGAGGAGGGGTCGTTGGGATAAATCACACAAGCACAAATTTTATGAATATACACAGATGGTAAGGGATATTACTACGAAATGGATTACAAAAAACAAAAGAAACAGGGAAAAAAGTAGGAGCTAGTTGGCCACTCTTTTTACGACAACAACAACAATAAAAAAAATCAGGAAGCTAGTTTATTCACGTAGCAGCTAATAATAATAATATGATACACCGCGGTAACTATCGGCCAGAATTGAAAGTAAATACTAACTGAATTGCTAAACAGTACCCTTTTGTGCGTGTATGTGCGCTTGTGACACAGAAAAATGTGGGTGCGCGCTGAGATAAGAAAACACAGCACAGGCAGACACACAAGCCCAGATACACAAACAAGGGGATCACCAACAATCGCTATGATCCTCTTCAAATGAATGCCCAATATACTTACTAAATACACGTATGCAGATACCAGGAAAAAATGGGGTATTGAATCAAATACAAAATGGAGATAACTGTGCAGCAGAAAAAAAAAAA
Source organism: Ecitophya simulans (assembly GCA_027574965.2). Classification (NCBI taxonomy): domain Eukaryota; kingdom Metazoa; phylum Arthropoda; class Insecta; order Coleoptera; family Staphylinidae; genus Ecitophya; species Ecitophya simulans. The sequence goes on from JAODGE020019302.1 coordinate 34,461, forward strand.
CGACGACGACAACAGCGACGACTCAGAAAAAAACACACACAAGCACAAGAGCGAATAATAATACAAAGGCCTCTGAACAACTATAATAGTAATACACAACTGCGTAAAAATAAAACAGGGGGAAAAGGGTGCGAATGGATACTCAACTTGTAGGGAATAACAAAAAAAAACAGCCACCAATATTGGTACTGAAGGGAGGTATGGAGATGTAACAATAAATCGCACCACAATAACTGCAACAGCGACCACAGCAAAGAGATCAAAAGAGCACCTACAACAAAGCAGGAACCAATCAGCCTAACGACAGCACCACTATCAGCACAAGGTACGACAGGGAGTACACAACAACACAAAAGAAAAATCAGGAAAACACACAAGTAAAACAAGAAGGAGACGAGCTATGTGTATGTATTTCGACAGTGACTTTGCTTGAGTATGAGGGTGATGTATCAATATATCGTCAGTCTCCTACTCTTTCTATGTTCTTCTCCTTATTCCAACCTTTCTCTCTTCCTTCTTGGCAAGAGCCGCCCAGCTTTCGTAGCCGGACACGCACACACACTGATTTCAGTGCCAGCACTCAATAGACAAAGGGAGATACCAGTAAGTAGGACAGCGCACACAAACACTAATAATAACAGCAGTAAAAGAAGCAGTGAAGGAAGCTGTGGCGCAATAATAATAAAAAATAGGCGTGTGTATTTATTATTATTATTTTGGTTTGTAAACCAGGAGGGCAGTGAAGAGAAAAAAAGAGAGAAGATACTGGAAAATGAAGGCGAGGATCCAGGTATTGAGGCGACTAACGCGGAGGAGTGTAGACGCTCACACGTGGGTGGATGGTACGGCTACCGTATGATACCTTTATCTGTTTATTATTATTATTATTATTTATTTACCTTTCCTTTTTTTCTATGTATGTAGTATATGCTTTGGAAAAGGGGAAAAGCAGCACCACTACACTTGTTGAAATAGCGGTAAAAGTTATAAAATAAACAAACAAGAGCATATGATAATGGGAGTAACCGTAACAGCAATGCGGCAATAAAAGGGCGACGGGTGTCACGTGAACAGCAGTATTTAGTGTGAGTGGTTTCATTACATTCCTTCATGGATTGAGCATATCCTTGAAAAAATACTTTTTGTGGTTATAAGTGCTTGTGTTAATCGTTCCTGCCGCATATCAGCAAGCACTGTGCCAGAATATCAGTAGTGACAGTCCAACTCCTTGCGCCATTACACTTAAATCGAATATTTATCTGCTTCTTAATACTGTATGTTTTGTTATTAGGGTGGGAAGGTACACGCGACGTGACACAGGCCACGCACACACACGAAAAAAAGAGCACCCCATCAACTGACTGATGTGGCAGACACACATGCTAGCCTTCACTTCGCATTGGGTCACTTCGCTACTCGCTTCAGATGTTCCTCCAGTGTCAGCTTCTCAGACCTAATCTTCTTGCGAGCCGCATGAATACTCTTGTCGTTGCGCGTGAAGACATCAGTGAAGTCCTTTTTGACTTCATACATGGTCACACCTCTCTTCCCGTGCGCGCTCACATCCTGGCTGTCCCTGGCAGTCTTAGTGTCACGCGACGTGTGGCGCTTACGACCAAGTTTCCCACTGACCTGTACACCCTTTAAATGCCGACGTGCTTCATCAAGCCGGTCGTCAACGGGCTTGCCAGAGTCCCGTGCGTTGGCGTCATCCTCGGGCTCCTCCGTATCTGGCACAATGGAAAACAAGTCGGCCTCGTAGCGAGCACGGCGCTCACCAGCCTTCACGCGGCGCTCCTCAACCGTTTGCAGCAGCTTAGCGTACTCGGGATTCTTGCGGTCGAGAGAGTAGGAGGCGGTAGCCTTTCCAGTCGCTGGGTCGAATGCCTTCGCAAAGCGAGGATCCAACTTCGCCGCGGCCAGAGCGGAGATCTTGGCGGTACCGTCGCCCTCCGCCGCCGCTGCGCCATTCGCGTCGTCGGCATCTGCAGCATCAACGCGCTTGAAGCGACTAATGCGATCTGACCAGCGGTTCTCCTTCCGCTTCTTCGCGTTCTCGGAGAGATAGCGGTTAAAGGCGGTTGGGTCCACCACGGCCTTTAGCTCGCGGTACAGGCTATTCTCGATGAAGGCACCGTGCATGACGGGCCGCACCTTCCCGCCAGCGAGGTCGTCGGCGGTGATGCCGAGCGCCTCCATCTCGTCCTTTGCAATAAACGTGAAGTCGTCGTAGACCGTCGTCTCCTCCTTCTCATCTAGTTCCTCCGTCATCGCCTCGAGGAAGGACCCCCAACGCGGGGCTGCACCCAATTGTGGGATAAAGTGCACCTGAACCCGCGGAACGTCGCAGCATATCGCCACCACACCGCTGTCGTCGCACTCGTAGGGTGAGACGAGGTTGTGCCGTCCACGGAAGAGGCAGAAGTCGGTGATGTCTGCTGGGGCCTCGACGCTGGTGAAGTTGCTGCCGTTTGACTTATTCCATATCTTTAGCGACCGCGTATCAGCGGAGAGCACGTAGCTCGCCTCACCAGTCGAGGTGCTCCGTCCCTGGAAGAAGTAAGTCTTGACAATCGGGAGACTGTTCATGTGGTCCTTTACCAGCAGTGGCTTCTGCAAGCGAATGTCATAAAGCAGTACCTCGCCACTCTCGAGGCCGCATGTGAAGAGCATGCCGCCGTTGTTGTCGGTCGCTATGTGCCGCAGTTCACACGTGTCCGAGATCCCGGACATGCACCCCGCTCCGCCGGCAACCCGCACGCGAGCAGCGGCTGTTCCAGCGCGGCTGTCCCAAGCCTCGAGAGCCCCATCACACCCTGCTGTCAGCACAAGCCCGCTAACCGGCCCTGTGCCAAACACCTCCACGTGATTCACACCTGCCTCACTTTGCGTTTTATAGCTCTCGACGAAGGCGCCGGTTTCTAGGTTGATACGAAATATCTCATGTGACGTCCCACTCGAGAGCAGCTCTGCGTTGAAGCGGTTGAAGCCGAGACAGCGCTGGATATGCGGCACACGCAGACGGTCCACAATGGACGCCGTGTGGTGCACAGTAATTTGCCGGCCCTCCCCGCGAAGTGCAAACTTGCGGTAGTCCGGGGAGAGGCACACACCGGAAAGAATATTCATGTCGGCGTTGAAGCTGTACTTCATGCTCAGCTCGTTCACGTCGAAGCACTTCAGCCGGTACGGATAGTCTCCCGCCGCGAAGAGGTGAGTACCGTTTTGGCACCGAAATAGCGTGCGCGCGCAGTGCGGAAACTCCAGATCGTGCAAGAGCTCTACGCGGTTCTCGCCCCCTGCAAGTTTCTTATTCTTCTTGCGCTCACTCAGCCATTCCGGCAGTGACTTTCCAGAGGTGAGGTTGTAGGTCTTGACCTTGTTATGGAGGGAGACCTGCATCGCCTCGTCTCTCAGTCTGCGTATGAACTGAGCTGTACAAAAGGTACTTCTCCCGCTTACACAGCGCTGGTTAGGTGATAATCACGTAACGTGTGTGTGCTAATCTCAGCCAGTTCCCCTTGTGACACCGCGCACGCACACTATCTGTTCGTGCACTCCGTCAGTGATAAGATGCGTATACTGGCACCGCAGAGGGACAAGCACGATCCTGGTTAAGAAGAGATGGAGGAGAGGGGACAAGACAACGGTGCACAGAGATGGAAAGTGGTGGGAAGTGCGCATGTGGCCCGCCCCTACCTGTGCAGACGGGGGGGGAGCAGAGTAGCAAAAAAAATGATATTCCTCTATTTTTTATGTATATTTCAGGTGGAAGGAGGGGTCCTGCTGCTGGATTTTAAAGAGTTTTCAATCGGTATCATGAGAATCAGTGCTCAATGTGCTGCTTAAATGTCTGCATCCATGAACATGATGGGGTCAGTGAAACTAAATAGGCCCCATGTTGATTGTGCTCCCACCCTTAGGAGGTACTCCAGGCAGTGCACCAATGACACCCTTCGCCCACACTCAGGAGAAAGAGTGGGGGCTGAAGACATCATCGTGTAACAAGTATCAGGTCCTGCACTACGTGGTGCGATACTCAAGAGGTACTGATTGCTTTATAAAACAAAGTAGCCATGTGCTGCGCTCTCATGCTCACGAGTACGCATGTATATATTAAAGTGAAAGATCAAGGTCAAGTGTCATGTACAACATTGATTTACCAAGAATCCTGGAAGTTAATATAGGAACGATAATAGTATTTTAATGAGAAAACAAGTAACTCCCAATTGCCATGACACGCTACACGCATTATATTGAGGAAATGCTAAAAAAAAATAATAAAAAGACTGTAAACGCTAACAATAGGAAAAAAAGTCGTGGCGCACGTAAATTCAGACGCCCGTTGTGCGTATGTGTACTTTGGAGTGGAGAACAAAACAAAAACACAAAAACAGAGCGCACTGCTACCCACTCGGAAGAGATGCAAGTGGGGAATGTGTGGACCAAAGGGGCAAAGAAGGTACTTGTGCTAATTTGCCCCTGCGTCGTACTGACTGTCGTCTC
>JAODGE020019306.1:0-13594 GCA_027574965.2 Ecitophya simulans
AAAAAATAGCTTTCGGATGGCATAAAAATATTGGCACATTTTAAACAGTTGGGGGGTGTACCAAGTCGGCACCGAGCAGCTGTCGCCCCTCGTCAGATATTTTGAAGTTCGCCAGAAATATTCATGTTCCCCACTGTTAGTCGAATACGATTACGTTCGCTGATGTGCGTGGCGTTGTTCGTTTTTTTGCATGTAGAAATAAAGGCCGCTTCAGCATCCCGATCTACGACAACGACGCGAACGACCTGAGCGATTACGGTATCGGCAGCAGCAGCTCGAAGACGAACAGCATCAAGGATGTGGACACCGACGACAATAGCAGTATATTAGTAAGTTGCATATGCAAATGTGCGCTCGATACAGTTACTGACGTCGCAGCGGCGGTCGGTCGACAGGATGAAAAGGAGAATTCCTACGATGAGGCGACCAGTCCGACCGACGTCGCGCCGCCGCACACGCCCGACAAGCACCAGGAGAAGCTGTCCGTTCAGCCATCGTCGGCGTCGTCGTCGCCGCTGTCGTTGTCGCCGCGAAAGTCTCCGCTGTCCGACGACCTCGCCGAGAAGCGGAAGCCGCCCGGCGAGCAGTACACGTACGAAGGCGCGATCGAAGACTACCGCTCGCGCATTCGCAGCAAGATCCACCTGAACGAGTCCGTCCTCGAGGTGAAGCTGGAGACGTACAGGAGCAAGGAGTGCACGGAGGCGCAGTCGCTGTTGCCGAAGGGCAATCTCACCGAGCGGCGGAAGATGTTCGAGGCGCATCTCAACGGCGCCGCCGCGCCCAAGCAGGTCGAGGAGGATCTGGCGAAGGCGCAGTCGATCAAGGAGCGTCTGCAGTCGTTGGAAAGGTGCGCGGAGGTGCAGCCCGCGTCGCGGCCGGACGACGCGCTCGTCGGTAACCTCAAGTCCAGACTGACGCAGTTCACCAACGCCGCCGCCGCCGCCGCATGTGATTCCGATGCCAAAAACAATAACGATAGCGCCGACGCGAAGCCGCCCAGGCACGACTATTCGAGAGAGTACGCCGCGGGCGCGCTGAACGAGTACCTGGAGCATTCCGAGTTGAACGGCTTCCGCCCTTCCACGTCCTCCAGCGACCTCGTCGCCGCCTCGTCGTCGGACCGCGAGGACAGCGGCATTCACACGGCGGACGTCTCGTGCTCGGTGAGTCAGTCGGACGAGCCCGTCGAAGAGGTCGGCGACATTTCGCAGGAGGCGCCCAATTACAAGACGATCACCGCGGCGTTTCTCCACGGCGAGAAGGACTTTGCCGATAAGACGCGTGTCGCGCGTGCGGCGCCAAATGTTGCGTTCGAAGACGTTAATCAATGCGCCAATCGAAACGGCGACCAATTGCAGCTGGATTTCTTTGCGCGAGAGCACGAACAAGAGGTGACAGACGAACACGAAGAGGTCGTCTTGGAGCATTCTCCGTTAGTGGAGAACATCGCCAAGACCATACAAGACGTGTCGGTGGCCAGTGAATTGGACGACGATAAACTGATCGACTTCTACGACAATAGTCGGGTTCCCTTCACGATGGACAGCATCGACGTGTTCGCCAATCCGTTGGCGCCGCCCAAGCTGCAGCCGCCGTCCGAGAAGCCGCCGCCGCCGCCGCTGCCGCTGAGCGACGACAATGCGAACCGCATCGGCAGCCCGTCGCTGCGGCGCAAGAAGGAACTGCTCATTAAGCGATCCAGTTTTCTCGGCCTGGAAGAGGCGGCCATCAACGAACACCTCGAGCAGCTGGAGATCCACGAGAAGCAGAAGGAGATCGGCGAGCAGCTCGTAAGTTGTCGACGGCGCCGCCGTCCGTCGTGCGTGCGTGGCTCTAACAATAAGAACGATCGCGTAGTTGTTGCAGCACGAGCAAGAGCTGAAGCGCCAGCTGCAGCTGCAAGAACAGGCCGCGCTCAAGACGCTCCCGAACGGCGTCGAGGGTGCGCCGGGAGCGGTCGACAAGCGGGCCGCGGACGAAGAGATCATGAAGAAGGAGCGCGAGATCATCGAGATGATCGAGAAGGAAGAGAAGTGCAAGCATCACGACGTACTGGAACCCAAAGATTTTCACACTAACGCGAAACCCATCCCGTCTACGCACGCCGCCATGACGGAGCCGAATGAGATTTATTTAGGGAATAAGAAATTTGACGAACCGTTTTACCCTGAAGTAAGTTACAATGAGTTTTAATCGGTGCATTGTAATGGGGCATAGATTGGATCCGAGCATTGGAAACGCTTCGTTTCTTTCGAACAACTTAACCGAGTTATAATACGCATAATGATTATGTCGAATGGACGTGGAACGATGTGGAAAGGAACAAAGCGTCGACGATGTTTTACAATTCCTTCTGTCTGTAAAGTGAAGGCGTCTTAACTTGTATTGTCAAACCTTTTATTTTCACTATTAATCGTCGCAGGAGCCTACCGTAAGACATACCGAACATACACTCCGACTTGTGTAAACCGTGAGCAACGTGTAGTCGTCTGACAAGTCTCTTCCCCTGTATTGTAACTTCGTACTTGTTCACCCTAGAGATCACTCGCATGAAATCTAACTTATTATATTAATAGACACTAATCATCTTTAGTGGGCGGCTCGAAACTATGTATGTACGTTAGTCGATTGTCTTATCTTTTTATCTTGTGCATCGTTCGATGGAACTGTAACGATTCGAATCTGGCAGCGAGCGAATATATGAATGAACCGCAAATCTCTTCGTCTTCGATGCGCGTCGTTCGCTTTTAATAATGCTGTGTTTCTGTGGCATTTTGCGTAGCCGTGTTATGATAGTTTGAATGATCAAGACTCGGAGGTGTTGCGCGTGGAGCAGGAGCTCTTGCAGCTGGAGCAGGAGGAGCTGAAGCGACAGCGGGACATTCAGCTGTTCAAGGAGCGCTCGGCGAAGCTCGGCCAGACTAATGCGGCCAACACGTACGAGAATGTCTATTACGATTTCTACGCGAAGCACGCCGACACGAGGAAGTCGATGCCGGACCTGAACGCGCCGGAGCCGCGCGCCGGCTTGAGGCAGGCGCACGGACCCGGGCACGCGTATCGCGGCCACCAGTCGAGTTACCAGAAGTCCGCGGCGCCGACGACGCTGCCCATCCAACCGCAGCCGCCCGTGCAGCATTCGATAATGCAGGCGAGGATGCGATCCGCCCAGAGATACGACGTGGGCATTGCCGTCAATCATCGCAAGTCGATGCCGGATTTGGACAGGAGCGTTCAGTCGGCGTTCACGCCGACAAACAATCATCTGCTGATGCCCATTCAGCCCCTGCTGCCGCTGGAGAAGGAACGCTTTTTGAGGTTAGCTTCGAGGTTATGGCATGCGCGACGTTCGGCCGCTTCAACGCCGTTGCTGCTACTTGTTCGCAGCCAAAATCCAATGGAATCCGACGGGTACAAGCATGCTGCAGGACGTGGTATGCCTCGACACGGCACTTCCAATCAGCCCAGATCCAAGTCCACGCCGCGGGAAGCTTGGATTCAGCCCAAAGCCAAACCGCAAACGAAGAACTACAATCAACATTGGCTATATCAGGTAATGAACGTGTTTTAACGACTGCTCGTCGATACAAATCGTCTCACGTAGGAGGCCGAATTGCGTCGATTGGCCGATCAACAGAAGGCAGCCGCGATGCAGAACCGTCAGAACCATCTTCATCACGGCGTCGATAAGAGCGTCAGCGTGATCGACCAAAAGAGGATTTTGCAGGAGATTAAGCAACCCAAACGAAGGTACCGCATTGATCAGTGCTTCTGGTAGTTGTAAAAGTTTTTGATGAATTGTGTTGTAGCGTTGATCCGATGTCACAGACAGATTACGTCAACCTACCCTACACGGGCAGGCAACCTTCGCAAACCTACGGGCACGCTCTGCCAATGTCCTACCCGCAATCGCACGCCGCGGACGACCGCGACGTGATCCTCAGCGTCAGCGGCAAGAAGAAGTGTTCGTATTGCAACAACGAACTGGGTAATTGCTAAGCGAGCACAAGTGCTTAGGGCGTGCGGTTAATTTCGCGAATTGACCGTAGGACGAGGCGCGGCCATGATCATCGAGAGCCTCTCGCTGTTCTACCACATGGAGTGCTTCAAGTGCTGCGTGTGCCACATCGAACTGGGCGACGGGCTGATGGGCACGGACGTGCGGGTGCGCAATCAGAAGCTGCACTGCCACAACTGCTACTCCAGCGACGACGGCATCAAGTTCAGTTGCGTTTGAGTCGTCCGAGACCATTCGCGCGTGTCGCCTTTTTCACTTTAATGGCTTAGTCGCGTAGAACAATTTGTTTTTCTTTCACTTCCTCTTCTTCGTCACACTTTCGCCACTCGGCAAAGTCGCGCGAGATTCTCACGCTGCGGACGATTTACGTACGAGTAACGGATAGGAGTTAGGTGTTTGTTATGCATAGTTTGAACAAATCGGATATTATCTAATTTATACCATACCTCATATTCATTTTTGTTGTTTCGCCGACGTGCAGGATGCGCGCAGCGATGTTTTTATGTTTGAGATTCAGTCACGTGGCGGAGCATCACTTTATGTATTTGTATATTTTAATAGTCTAATGTATATTATTATTAAATATATATATAAAAGTCATATAAAATCGGACGGACTTACAATACATCTAAATAATCGTTACAACTTACGCTATACGTTCCCGCTCTTACTGAGAACCTTCTTTTTATCATTCAAAGGTAGTCGGCATTACTAAAAACCAATATCTACAGAGCGTATCTATCCAGGAGTAGAGATTTGTTCTGTTGTGTCTATTTTGGGAGTAGATTCTGTGCACTTTGTACTTGTTTGTCTGACTCTAGGCAATATTTTCATGTTGTGATATTGCTAGAGATTCTTTGTGCTTAAAAAAGACACAATCTGTCATTTTAAGGCCACAGAAGTTCAATGTTTGGAGATTGCATCTCAGTGAAGACTTGGAACTGCGAGTAGACAACTAACCAACAATAAATCTGAAATTTTTTTCAATAAAAACATAGAATTAATGAATTCTTTTCAAAAATATTAGTTCTTACATGATATGCCATCCAGATCCAGCAAATCAGGGAGTAATAAACTGTGTCAAGCTGTAAATGTGTGAGGGTGTAAATTAATAAGTATAAGGTGTTATTACTGAATTAATTAAAACTTACATAAATATAATAACCACCAATCATCCATAATCCCCATACTAGTTGGAAAATAATTGCTGTGCCGAATAGGATCATCCATAGTAACATGAATCCTCGGTTCATGTTTTTCAATGATCTCACCAAGAGGAAACAAGAAACAATCAAAATGATAAAGTAGGCCAACAAAAAACCACCGACAACTTGCATAGCTGCAAATTAATCAAAGCAGATCATTAAAAATTCAGTTCGGTTGTAAATTATGTTTACACTCACATAACCTAACATCAGCCTCGAAAAGTGGATTGTACAGCTGCGTGGAATCGCCACCAGTCATGTAAAAGATTATGAACGTCATGCAAACGATGCTCATTGCTGCTGTATAAAAAGCGATTGATTTCACCCCGGAGTGGAGGTTGTCCGTCCAAATAATTGGCGACCAGCAGGAGTTGAACAGAACCATTTTGATCTGGAGAAACAAGTGGCAATCAACAAATCGCTCCTCATTTGTTCCAGAAGTTTTGTAATTCCTACAGTGCGGCAGAAACTTACCGTTTCAGATGCGGTGGTGATTAGTGGTAGTATTAATTTAGATGCGGAACGTTAAATGTTCACATTAAAAAACGTTGGACGGCACGCCCCGGATGAGTAAAGCGCGCTTAAGTCGTGTTCGTCGTGTTTGTGTCAAGTTAACTCGGGTTCAGATTCGCGTTCGTGTTCATTTGTTTTGTTTAGTGAGAAAGTGTTTTTGAAGAGTGTTACTATTGTCACCAACTTAAGATCTTGACCAAATATTCGTATTATTTTACACGTAAAACGTATGGATTTAATTATGGTTGGTACATAATGTTTTAAATGACAAATAATTGTGTATTATGTGTTGATTTATAGTTTTTTTTTTGTTTTTAGTGGTTGAATTATTCAAAATTTATGTTGGCAATGCAACACGCTCCATGCAGTGGCGCCCTCTACAATGCATTCCGTCTCTCCGCGTCAAACCGTCGAGAAGCCGCTTCACCGATGCGTCTTTCGTTGCGCTTGACGCTAGAAATCGTAATAAGCGTATTTACCCCGCGTATTGATGTTGCTGGCGAGTGAAACTTAACAATTGTCCGCCCTGCCAATTCCTACCGTCATAAACGATGAATTAATGGTCTGCTTTCGTTCGCGGCGCAGACAGATCGTCGTTTGTACGCTCGCATTGAGCGTCGATTGTTTCGCTCGGTTTCGCTAAACAGCCACAGAGATGATCGCTTTCGGCCCCAAGAAGGACGGAAGTCCCAACGCGAAATACTTCGAATGCCCCGAAACGCTCAACGCCCTGGGCGCCGTTAAAATATGGCTCCAGAAAAATGCGAAAAAGGCAAGTCGTAATGCTCCACTACATTACTCATTGCTTACCAATTATTTGCTGTGTTTATAGAATATCCAGTCGGATCCGTTGACAAACACGTCGCTGTCTGCACTGACCGTTCAAATGATGCAATTTCAAGAGGACGTCTTGGGCAAGAACGCGACCAAGCCTCCGATGACACGGATACCAATTAGGTACTTCATGGACTTCAAACCAGGTGGTGGTTTATGTCACATTATGGCGGCGGCGTACAAATTCCGTGTGGATCAGGGCTGGAGGAAGTTCGAGTTTCAAGTGGGAAAGAATCCGGCGAAATTGGAAAAGCTGGTGGAAATGTTCCAGTCAATTGAGAAGGCACTTCTCCAGAACAAGCTGTACACATTGCCAAACTGTTTCATCAAGAGCGAAGTAGAGAAGAACCTGGCCACAAAGTTGAAAGACATTTTGAAACGTCGCGGGGGGCAGTTGGTCGAATCCGAGGGAGCCGCCACACACATTTTGTATCCGCACAGCGATCCTTTGGACGAGGAGTACGCCAGGCCTGGGATGAGACAGGAGAAGATGATGATGATGCATTGGTACTACTTTCCAGACTCCTACGATACTTGGGTGAATGCAGAGAGCATTCTAGATGGTAAGCGGCACAGATCAGACTTGTGATTTACCTTCTAATAAACGAATGTCTTTCGTTAAGCAATGCCTCCTGATAGTCCTTCACCTCACAATGGACCCTGGCGCGTCTCCTGCACGTGGTTACTCGACTCGGACCAGTACAACGAGTGGATGAACGAAGACGACTACGAAGTCGACGACGCCGGCAAGAAAAAGATTCACAAGTTGCGCCTCTCCGTCGAGGACCTCATGAATCCCGGCGACGACAAACGGTTGGTTATTAGCGCGTAAAACGTGTGCGTTTCGTTAATAGTTTGCTTCGACAGAAGGAAAGTCAAGCGAAAACGTTCCCCGTCGCCCCCAATCAAAGGCGGCAAGAGGAAAGCCGGTCGATCGCCCGCGGTCGGCAGAAAGACTCGGCTCGACGACGAAACCGAAGACCTCACCAGAGACCTGGACGATCCGTTGCCCGAGCCGAATATAACCGAAGTCAATCCGCCCACGTCTGCGCCCCCGCCGCCCGGCAAGAAGGACCACGAGCTGCAGCCCCTCAAGGGCGGCTCGATCACCGATCTGGACGAGGCCGACGAGCGCGGCGAGGATTCGCAGACCGGCAAGAATTCCGACACGACCACGCAGGACGACGGGCAGGAGGATAACGTCACCGAACAGACGCATCACATCATTGTTCCGTCGTACTCGGCGTGGTTCGATTACAATTCCATTCACGAGGTGGAGAAGCGCGCGCTGCCCGAGTTTTTCAACGGCAAGAACAAGTCGAAGACGCCGGAGATTTACCTCGCCTATCGGAACTTCATGATCGATACCTATCGACTGAATCCGACCGAGTATATCACTAGCACGGCTTGCCGGCGGAATTTGGCCGGCGACGTTTGCGCCATCATGCGCGTGCACGCCTTTCTCGAGCAGTGGGGTTTGATTAATTACCAGGTGGACACGGAGTCGCGACCGACGCCGATCGGTCCGCCGCCGACGTCGCACTTTCACATATTATCCGACACGCCTTCCGGCCTCCAACCCGTCAATCCCCCGAAGACGCCCCAGCCCTCCGCGGCGAAGACCCTCCTGGATTTGGACAAGTCCGCCGATCCGAACAAGAAGTCGGAAGCGCCGGACGCCATCTCGAGCTTCGGCCTGAAGCTCGATCAGTACTCGAAGAAACCCGCCGCGATGAAGAACAAGAGCGCCGCGTCGATGGCCAGGGACTGGACGGAGCAGGAAACGCTGCTCTTGCTGGAGGGCTTGGAGATGTACAAAGACGACTGGAACAAGGTTTGCGAGCACGTCGGATCGCGGACGCAGGACGAGTGCATTTTGCACTTCCTGCGCCTGCCGATCGAGGACCCGTACCTGGAAGACCCCGAAGCCGGCGGCGCGTTGGGTCCGCTCGCGTATCAGCCGATCCCGTTCAGTAAGGCGGGGAATCCCATCATGTCGACCGTGGCGTTTCTCGCGTCGATCGTGGATCCGCGCGTCGCCGCCGCCGCCGCGAAATCGGCGATGAACGAATTCGCCAGCATCAAGGACGAAGTGCCGGCCGCGCTGATGGACGCTCACCTTAAAAACGTCGAGGCGTCGTCCACCGACGGCAAATACGATCCGGCGGCCGGGTTGGCTCTCAGCGGCATCGCCGGCACCACGCCCGAGAAGGAGGAGGACGATAAGGTCAAGAAGGAAGCCGAGGAAAAGGACGAGAAGTCGGACGGCGAGCAGAAGAAGAACGGAATCGAAGCGCCGGACGAGAGCGAGAAGACGCCCAAGTCGGAGAAGGAAGAGGAGAAGGAGGAGTCGATGGAGGTGGACGTTAAGCCCGAGAAGGTCGTGCGCGACAGCGAAATGCAGAGCGCCGCGGCCGCCGCTCTCGCCGCGGCCGCCGTAAAGGCGAAACACTTGGCGGCCGTGGAGGAGCGCAAAATCAAGTCCCTCGTCGCGCTGCTGGTCGAGACGCAAATGAAGAAGCTGGAGATCAAGCTCAGGCACTTCGAGGAACTCGAAACGACGATGGAGCGCGAACGCGAAGGTCTCGAATATCAGCGACAGCAACTGATCACGGAGCGGCAGCAATTCCATCTGGAACAGCTGAAAGCCGCCGAGTTCAGGGCGCGCCAGCAGGCGCATCAACGCTTGCAGGCCGAGCAAGGCCAGCAATGGGCGCAGCAGCCGCCGGCGGCGCAACATCCTGCTCCCGAGGTTGCCGCCAGCACGACGCCCACGCCTCCCTCGCCGCAGGCGGCCGCTGTCGCCTCGCCTGCCGGCGCGCATCATATTTGAAATCCAATCGATACGTCTCGCGCCGGCGGCGTGATATTTTCATAATTTGCGAACATCGTCTTCGGATAAAACTTGCTATATTTAATTATTAGATATTACTCGGAGTAAGTGTATACAGGACGGTGCGATGGATGGAATTAAGAAAACGTTCATTCTCGGTTACTTATTAAATACATACTGGACAAGCTTTTTTTAATGCAGATTTCGATAATGTGTGCGAATACTTTGAATATAGACGAACGACTCAATATTTCTGTTTTAGTAGTTTTTTCCTCATTCGTTACTTTGTTGAAAGCATCGGAATTGATGTTTATCGGAGCAATGTGACTCGAAAAATCCTGCATTCCAGTTGAGTTCGTTTTCATCAGTGCGCATTTTCAACGTACCCTAATTTCATGAGAACCTAGCGACGTTTTCGTCCAGTTCGTTAGTATTTTTGCGTTGATCGGATCGTGTTGATTAAAATGCATGCACGTATTGGATTTGCGCATTTCCAATAGTCCATTGTGGCGGGCGACAAACGCCGACGCGCCGGCAGGTCTTTTCTCTGGCGCGACAGCCAGCACGCAAATAAATGCCGCCGGTGGCGGCGGCGGCGGCGGTGGGTCACGCCGGCTGCTGGCGGGCGGCCGTCGGCGTATTGACGAGCATCCTTCGGCGCGACGATTCATGCATAGATCGCCTTTGAATATCATCTAATTATGTGTGGCTGAGTTGCCACGCATGAGCCGGTCCTTTCGCTTCCAGGTGAACAGACCGCCGCCCGCTCGCGTCGCAGTGCCGCCGACGACACCTCCGGCGGCGGGCGCGCTCCGTCGCTCGCGCGCGCCATGTCCATCCGCATTCGCGAGTACAAGTTCTTTCGCAGCCTCAGCGTCAAAGTCAACGACAATTGGCCGGTGCGCAAGGCGGAGCAGATATGGAAACAGTTGCGAGCGCACAAGATTGCAGGCAAGTGCGACGAGGTGGTCACAATCAAAATGGCCGACTCGAAAATGGCTGACTGTGTGAATTACCTGCATACATACAATCCAATAAGAGAGCCAACATGTCGCACTCATATTCAGTGAATTGAGCGTAATTTGTTGAAGTTCGTTTCGAAGTAAACATTCTCAATCGCGTCGCTCTCAATCGCAACGCTATAAATAACGCTTAATGGCGGCCATCTTGCACGAAAGTGTGCGAGAATCAAAATATTTATGCAGTTCAAGTTCAAGTTTATTTGCAAATTATTTGTAAATCTGTTTGGATCCGCACAAAGATCGAATATTCGCATAATGTGTGGCGGTTGCTACGAAGCGTGGATTATCCTTCGAATGCATTTCGAGACTTATTGATTTGCTTTGCTATTTTTACATGTTCATTGTTTGCTTGGCCGCACGTCGCATTGTCCTGTCGCGATGCGAACGCAGAGATCGAAGCGATGGAGGCTTGCAAATGGCTGCGCGCCGCGGGATTTCCCCAATACGCTCAGCTGTACGAAGGTAGAGCACGAATGACGGTAGTAATCGCCAGCGCCACATACTAATTTCACGTGCAGACCAACAATTCCCAGTCGACATCTCGGCCGTGGAGCAGGACCACCCGATGCTGGAGGCGTCGGTGATGAAATCGCTCTTCCGACGATTGCAGGCGCTGAATAGATGCGCGAACGTCCACCAACAGAAGCAAACCGAGGCGGACGAAGAGGAGGAAACGTGCGCGCTCAGCGAGAATTGGACATATCAGTCCGACGTGCGGCGATGGTCGAGAGTGGACCAGTTGGAAATGCGTGAGATGCACGTAACGCACCCTCGCAAACCTCCACTAACCGATTCTAATTCCAGCCGCCAACATCGACGAATGGCACAAGAACGTCCTCAAAAAACAACAGTCGAAGCATCTATCCATTCGCGACAAGCTGGGCATCTTCGGGTCGAGCAGACATCGTCGCGGACGCGACGGCGTCAGCGAGGGATCGCCCGTCCTCGACTTCCTCTCGCGGCAGATCGGCGGCATGAGCGCCGCCGACGCCGCCACCAGCGACAAGGTGGCGCCGCTCGAGGCGCAATGCGCCGACCTCGGCGGGCGGTACCGGAACAGGAAGACGCGCTCGTTCGACCGCGCCGACCGATGGACCAGTTCGCCGAGCCACAACGCCAACCAGGAGCGAATCACGTGGCGCGCGATCTGCGCGTCCGACGAGTGGGACGACGAACGGTTCGACCTCGAAGAGGGCGGCCGGCCCATCTTCACGCTCGCCTGCACGCAGCTGCACGTCCTGCGCAAGCTGGCCCTCCTGAAGCTCACCGCGCACATGGAGAAGTACTGTCCCAGCCATCGCACCGGCTGGAACTGGGACCTGCCGAAGCTGATGCGCAAGATAAAGGCGCACGCGTACCGAGAGAAGAGCGTCTTCGGCGTGCCGCTGACGGTCATCTTGCAGAAGACCGGATCGGCGCTGCCGAAGGGCATCGAGGAGGCGCTGATCTGGCTGCAGCAGTGCGCCTACGATCAGGTCGGCTTGTTCCGGAAGTCGGGGGTCAAGTCGCGCATCGCCAACTTGAAGCAGCTGATCGAAACGCAGGCGGGCGATTGTCTCAATTTCAGCGAGTATCAAGCGCACGACATTGCCGACGTGATAAAGCAATATTTTCGAGAGTTGCCCGAAGCGTTGCTGACGAACAAACTGTCAGAGACATTCATGTTGATATTTCAATGTGAGTGCGTTGCTGTTTTTGCGTAAACTCGCTTGGGAACTTTGGATTTGTCCATTTTAGTTGTGCCCGAGGAAGAACGTCGTCAGGCTGTCCTCTGCGCCCTGCTACTGATGCCCGACGAACATTGCGAAATACTGTTGGTCCTGCTAAGATGCCTCACTAGCATCGCCGAAAACTCGTCGGTCAATCAAATGAACGAAAGCAATCTGGCGGTGTGCTTCGCGCCGTCCCTGTTTTACTATTCCAACGCCAACACCGCGAGTCGTCCTCCCGCATCTGCGCCGCCAAACGCGAACGCCCACGAGAAGGAACTCGCCGAACACAAAGCTGCGCACGATTGTCTGTTGTATTTCCTTCAGAACGGCAACAATCTGTTCAAGGTGCGTTCGTTTTGCGCCGAACGAGATGTTGCGCGAATGTAAGTCGTCCGAATGCTTCCAGGTTCCTCGCGAATTCATCCAGCAGTGCGCCTCGAACGAAATGAAAGAGACGAGCGTGATGAAGCTGTCGGAACTCGGCTTGGACCACGGCGGATGGAAGGGCTACATGCAGGACTGCCAGAACGTGATGATGCGCGAGGCCAGGGAGCGCGACTGGATCTACATCCAGGCCTACAATCCGAAGGTCGAGATATCGTACAAGAAGATCAGCGACGGCTATCCGCTGCGAATGTGGCGGCTGTGCTGCGAAATTGACGCGCCGCCGGGCGAAGTGCTGTACCGCATCCTGAAGGAACGGCCGAAATGGGACAAGGAGCTGCATTCGACGCGCACCCTCGCGCAGATAGACAAGAACGTCGAGCTGTTTCAGTATGCGAGGAGGAACGTCGGCCCGCTGCCGATGGAGGAGTATTGCGTGGTGCGCGCGTGGCGCACGGACCTGCCCGGCGGCACGTGTCTCATCATAGAGACGTCGGTCGAAGATCCCGAAGCGGTGAACATTCCGAACAGCGTGCGCGGCATCGTGCTCGCTTCCCGATACCTGATCGAGGTCTACAGCGGGAGTAAATCGAGATTGACGCATTTCGCGCGCATTGACACGAGGTAGGTGGACGGAGCGTTTCGCCGGCGTTGGACACTAACGCTCTCTCTCTTTGTTGGTCCTAGAGGCAGAATGCCGGAGTGGTACCATAACAACTACGCCCATATTTGTGCCATCAATATAACCAACCTGCAGAAATCTTTCAAGACAAGCGGCGCCGCGGCCAATTAAATTAATTTGCTCAATTTAACCCGGGGCCTCTTCGGCGTCCGTATGCATTTAATATTTGAAGACTATACGTACCATTCGATAGGAATAGATTATTTTGTCATACGATAATGATCCAACCACTGATGCAAATTAATATCGACAATGATTTGGTATCACTTCCGTTTTAGACCCGATAGCTACGTTTTTAACTCTAACTTCTAACTTTCTACCAGAACGGCATCAAAATGGCTTTGAACATTTCTGTCATCCTTTATTTTTCCAATTTTGTTGTTTGCGT